>RXPK01001333.1:0-78904 GCA_004143645.1 Protaetia brevitarsis | reverse complement strand
TTGAACGCGAACGAACACTGCACAAGTTGATTATATCGCGAGGGGTCGCAACAAGTATGTGCGGTATTATTTCTTTAAGTATAACGCATCAGATCGCCAACGCGATTGCTATCGTAATCGTGGTCGCGATCGCGTATTTGTGTCCTCCGCTTAGCTTATACATATAGTTATAAACAAATAGAGGAAGGTGGGGCAAGATGGGAACATTAAGCTTTAGAACACCTGCATCAGGATTGCAAATTGATATACAAGGTTCTAAGTACGCCTGTTGCAATCTTTAAACATTTATCTGCTGATGGATGAGTTTACAATTTTTCGATGGGTACTCTTGATGTTGTGAGAAAATTTTGAATAGAAATGTGTACACCCTCTTGCCCCAGCATGGGAGCAAGATGGGGTTCCAGTTAAGAATGGGTCGTACCATAAATCTAGGTAATAGGTAAAAAAAAAAATAGATTCTTAAAATATTCTTAAAAAACATGCAAGAACAAAGCTTAAACTCTTTAGAGCGGAACTACTTAAAATAAAAAAAATACAATAACGATAAGAATATTAAACTTAAGCTTTATAATTGAGACAGTAGAAGACAAGAAATTGCAAAGTTCACGCACAAACAGCAATAACTTTTTTATTACGACTAGTAAAGTTTCCTACATTACAACAAACATAAAACAGCACTTGTCAATATTAGGACTGCTATTATTTGATAGATGCTTACTGCCGTTTTGTAGATAAGACGATGTCCTCATCATGCCTCGTGGCCCCATCTTGCCCCACCCTCCCCTAACGGTTAGGCCGTAAAAAATTACATATTGACAACACTTATTTATAATGCAGACAGTCTTTTATATCAACCTTATATCCAAAATCTCACAAAAACTTATAAATCTGATATTCCTTCTAATAAAGGAACAACTGTTCTAGTGTAAAAATTATCGGCATCGACACCGGCTGATTTTCCGAGTTTCGTAGGTTTATTTTACATTTTATTCCATCGGCTAAAACAGATACTCCACTATGGAAATTTTGTAACTTGATGTCAGAATCTCCCCTACGTTTACATTATAATATACTAAAGTTTGGTCAGTATTACCTTTTCTACTCTTTGTCGCACACCATAGGCGTCGCCCCTATTCCGTGCGGTTAAATTCGGAGCGAAAAAACTGTCCCGCCTAAGGCTGTAGACGGGGCGGCGATTAAAAGGGAAATTATAAGGGGCGAGGGTAGGGGGGTGGTAGTGGAATAGGGGTATCGAGATTAATTGTTAAAAATAGGTCAGGGGAGAAAATTCGCGGAAATGTAAATTGCGATGGGTGTGGATTAGGCGAACGTCGCTGAAGACGAGAAATGTCACTGTGCGGAATTTCGACCGATTTGGCATTGTCAAAGTTGGGCAATTTCGTATGTTCGCTGCGAGGATGAGATGATATTTGAGAGTGCGGTTAATGTCGAAAAAGTTTCTCACATGTTTCCTCTTACTGATCGAACCCTAAAATGGGGTCGAGACGCGACATTTTTCACAAAAAGAGCCGATTTATATAGGTGTGTTTTGCCGGCGATGAGTTTGGAATTATGGCGGGTTTCGTGGGATGTCAGATGCCGCTGTCACGCGGTGAAATGTCGCGAACTTCGGGAGACGATTTTGGAACGTAAAAGGGGGTACAAGGGACACGTAATGAGTCGAAACGTGATCAGAGAGATGTTAAGAGCCTGAATGATTCGCAAGCATATGGAAAAATGTGGAATATGCTAAATGAAATGTCATTTCTGAGGGCGCCGATTTGTCATAACCTGACCGATTATTTGGGTGATAATAATAGCGATTCGAGGTAATATAACGTTAATTAGAAGGTAGAAAAGGTTTGTAATACACGCTCGATATGTTTGTGATTATGATTGTGCAATTTTTAGCGAAATTATTGAGCAGGATCAAGTAAGATGCCAAACCAAAAGCGCACATTTGGTCGCGCAATAGCGCTCAGAAACCGTAACGTGGTGCGAAATTATTTTTTAAACGGCCTCCTGTATCCTTCGTTTAACAGTTTGAACCTAAAATGGAGTGGAAACGCGAAATTTCTCTCAATATGAGTCAATTTATCGCGTCACATATCTGGCCGAAATCGTTAATTGTGCCAGTGACGCCCAATTTTGTTGCATCGACTCTGGCTCAAAACCGTATCAGGTATGAAGTTATTGTCGGGGGCTTCTTCATGTTTCATCTTACAATTCGAACCCTAAAATAGGGCAGAACGCGAAATTACTTCAAAATTAAACGATTAAAATTAGTATGTTTGCAGGGGACATCTGTCAAATTTGACAGAAGTCGTTGAGTGCGTTCGGCAAAATGGCCCGCTAAAACCTACATAATTCAGTGCGACGTGGTTTTTGGGGTAAAGATGTACTCCAAGCAAGTGTAAGAATGAAATGTGATTTTGACAGTTATGAGCTGTATGGGGAAGGTTGAAAGGGAACATGCCGAAATATTGTCATTTCAATAGAGCTATACCTAACTTATACCATATGTCAATTTGAACAATTTGAGGTGGCTTTATTTTCGTTTACGGCTTAGTTCGTCGATTAAAAGGTGAAATAACTTTCGTAAAGCGCGGTCAGGTATGTTTGTGAAAGTGATTATTCAGTTTTTAGATAGATTATTGAATAAATTTCAAGAGAATTGTCAAATTATGGGACGCTCATATTCCCAAATTATCGCGATGATTTCGGAAGGGAGAGAGGCGCGTAGATAATGCGGAAAAGATAGTAAAATGACTGGATATAGGTGATGAAGCTTTGCGATAATGAAAATTACGCGCAGGTACCCAAAATATTGCAAAATACTTGCGGTAAAGGCAGCGTCTTTTTGCCGATACGGCATTACCGGACAATAACGAAAAAGGGCAAGTAAGTGGTGTTTTCGCGATGTTTATTAATTAAATAAGAACAGTGAGAGATCTTATAGTCATTGCACACACGTAACATAGCTAAAATATCTAAAATAGTGTAAAATAAATTGAACTGTCAGTCATTGCCATGCTTTAATTTTTATGGCTCATTTGAATTTCAAAAAGTATAGATGCATTTAGCTCAGCGGGTTCCGTGTACGACAAACGCACTTCGTCGCCGACGGTGCCGGGTTCGAATCGCGGACGATGCAAGTTTTTTTTTTTAATCGTACCTTTTTTTATAATTGTGCTTTACGGTTGCAAGACATGATTATTTATTATTGAAGCCAATAAATATACAAAAAAACATTTATTTTATGTACATTGATGTCCAGAATATTTTGGTGCGCCACACAATGGTGCCAAATGTCGAAAAAATGCGTCCAAAAAATACAAAAGCATGAATTATTTTCTAACAAATGTTTGAAGGGGTTTTGTGGTTGCTGAATTCAATTCTGACAATATGTTTTAGCAAAATAAAATGGCGGATTGAATATAGGAGAGAAAATTTTGAAATATACGAGACATTTTGCAACAAATATTCGTACGCAAGCGTTTTTGAGGTCGCTAAATTTGATTCTGATATTAATTTTTGGAAAAACAAAATGGCGGACGCAATATGGGGGAGAGAATTTTGAAATATAGAAGCGCAATTTTTTTTTTTAAAGTTCGTGACTTATGCGATTTTTTTGAACCACTATTTGCGAATATAGAATCAAAAACAAGATGGCGCGACGAAAATGGAGGAATATTATTTTTAAAAATAATATTTTGCAACAGACAATTGTGGGGTGCTTGGATCGTTGAATTTGATGCTGATAATATTGTTTGGAAGTAAGGGGAAAAAAAAATAGAAACGATATCGCGAGAATTTTTTTTATAAAACAATAAGATTGCTGCCAACTAATACTTCATTAATACCGATATCAAACAAATTAAATTCACAATTAAATCAAATTAAAATAAAACCTTCATTAAAAAATATGTACAATTTATTAACGATCAAGTAATATATTTATTAGAATTCTCATATAATTTGAAATAGATTCAACAATCCCTTTAAAATTAAATACCATCTTTTAATTGTTCATACAATCGCATTAATCATATATTATATACATGGCATTCCACGTAAGTGGCTCATTAATAGTTTATGATGTTCTACTATTTACTTATATTTGAGATTTTGGCACCATCATCTGTTCGATTGAAACTATAAATGTAAAATACTTTAACCAAATATCACTCCGGTTGACCGGAAATGGACGTCAATTTGTTATTTTAAATAGAATGATATAATTTTCTTTACATTTTTTGGATTCTACGGTCATAAATATAGACAGTCTTCCTTAGCTATTGCTATAGCTACATGTTGCGTTTTTGAGTTATTTAAGTTTTTCATTTTTTTAAGTCATAATCATTGCATCATTGAGAATTAATATCTCGGTTAATACCGCAAATAGAGAGCTCCAAATTTGCTATGTTATGAATGAGATATAGCTCTACGAAATGGTACGCACACTTCGCATTCTAATATACAGAGTGTTCAAAACTGAGTAACAAAGTGACATATTTTCGAATGCAGAAAATCAATTTTCTTAAATAAAACACCCTGTATTTAAATTCGAAATTGGGAGGTAACATCATCCCTATCATTTTGTATTAGCACTCCCATATCTATCTTTAGTAGATTTTGAGATATGAAGAACTTTTTGTAGAACAATCTAAGTTAGCTTTAGGTTTAAATTTGGTAGATGGCTCTGGAATGGATTTATGTCAATTCATTGTCCAACCATAAGTGTGTGTTGGTGTGTGTGTGTGTGTGTGTGTGTGTGTGTGGTGTACGCCATCGTAATTACATTTTTTGAACAATGCAATATAAATAGATATTAATGACATTGCATCATACCATTGCATTTAATGCTGATAATATTGTTTGGAAAAATAAAACGACGGATAAAATGGGAGGAAAATTGAAATATAGGGAAAATCGTCAATTATTTTTTAAAAATTGTAACTTATTGGATATTATAAAGGGAAATAGGGAAAATAGACAAGGAAAACGCAATAACGAAAAAGAGAAAGGAAAGGGAATAGAATTTTGATTACAGCTCTATTTTTGCTTTCAGGAAAGAAGTCTTATCTACAAAAGTTTTCTATAATTTAATGCCGCATAACCTAAAAATATATTTGAGTACAGCTGTTCCCGAACACTGGCTCTCTGATTAAAGCTCTATTTTTGCCTTTACGAAAAAGTCTTTTCTGCAAAAGTTTTATAGAATTTAATGCTGTGTAACCTAAACTTATTTCAAAATATACCGGGTGTTCAGGAAGACTGGGTTTTTCATTTATAGCTCTATTTTTACTTTTAGGAAAAAATGTTTCCTACAAAAGTTGTACAGAATTCAATGATGATATTCTTTGGAAAAATAAAATAGCGGATAAAATGGGAAGAAAATTGAAATATAGGGAAAATCGTCAACTAATTTTTTTAAAGTTGTAACTTATGGGATATTAAAAGGAATAGGGAAAATAGACAAGGAAAACGCAATAACAAAAAAGAGAATAGGGAAAGGGAATAGAATTTGATTTCAGTTCTATTTTTGCTTTTAGGAAATACCGGGTGTTCAGTAAGACTGGGTTTTTTTCATTATAGCTCTATTTTAGCTTTTAGGAAAAAATCTTTTCTACAAAAATTGTACAGAATTAAATGCTGCATAACCTAAAAATATTTTCAAATACACCGGATGCTCAGGAAGACTGAGTTTTTTCGTTATAGCTCTACTTTTGCGTTTAGGAAGAAATCTTTTCAACAAAAGTTTTATAGAATTAAATGCTGCATAACCTAAAAATATTTTCAAATATACCGGGTGTTCAAGAAGGCTGGGTTTTTTCGTTATAGCTCTTCTTTTGCGTTTAGGAAGAAATCTTTTCTACAAGAGTGTTATAGAATTGAATGCTGCATAACCTAAAAATATTTTCAAATATACCGGTTGTTCAGGAAGATTAGGTTTTTTCATTATAGCTCTATTTTTGCGTTAAGAAGAATCTTTTCTACAAGATGTTTATAAATTGGATGCTGCATAAGCTAAAATATTTTCAAATACACCGGGTATTCAGGAAGACTAGGTTTTTCACTATAGCTCTATTTTGCGTTATGAAGAGATCTTTTCTACAAGAGTGTTATAGAATTGGATGCTGCATAAGCTAAAATATTTTCAATATACAGAGTGTTCGCGGAGACTGAGCCTTTGATTATAGCTTTATCTTTGCTTTAGGAAAAAATCTTTTCTACAAAAGTTGTACAGAATTCAATGCCGCATAACCTAAAATATTTTCGACTATACAGGGTGTTCCAAAGTAAAAAAAAGAAAACTACTTAAAACGTATTGCACATTATAAAAGATGATTCTCAAGTGAATGGAGACCGACTTCAAGAAACCACCTTCCTCAAGTACCACCTTCCTCGACTCCTAGATGCGCCAGCATCTATTATAATATACTAAAAGGTGATAGCTCTGTTTTTTTCTACTCTTTGTCGCACACCATAGGCGTCGCCCTATTCCGTGCGTGTAAATTGAGTGTGAAAAAGTCGGACGCACTAACCGTGCACGGAGAAACGGATTAAAAGGGAAATAATAGATGGGTAAAGGGGTAGCGGGGATGGCACGGGAATAGGCTTATGGAAATTAATTGTTAAAAATAGGTCGAGGGGAGAAAATTCGCGGAAATGTAAATTGCGATGGGTGTGGATTAGGCGAACGTCGCTGAAGACCGAGAAATGTCACTTGGCGAATTTCGACCGATTTGGCATTGTCAAAGTTGGGCATTTTGGTGCGATCGCCACAAGGCAGAGAAGGTGTTTGAGAGTGGGATTGATGTGGAAATGGCTTCTCGCATGTTTCCTCTTACCGATCGAACCCTAAAATGGGGTCGAGACACGTTATTTTTCTCAAAAGAGCCGATTTATATAGGTGTGTTTTGCCGGCGATGAGTTTGGAATTATGGCGGGTTTTTCGTGGATGTCAGATCCGCTGTCACGCGGTGAAATGTCGCGAACTTCGGGAGACGATTTTGGAAACGTAAAAGGGGGTACAAGGGACCGTAATGAGTCGTAAACGTGATCAGAGAGATGTTAAGAGCCTGAATGATTCCGTAGCATATGGAAAAATGTGGAATATTGCTAAATGAAATGTCATTTCTGAGGGCGCCGATTTGTCATAACCTGACCGATTATTTGGGTGATCATAATAGCGATTTGAGGACAATTTAACGTTAATTGAAAGGTTGAAAAGGTTCGTAATACACGCCCAGGTATGTTTCTGATTAAAGTATACAGTTTTTAGCGAAATTATTGAGCCAGGATCAAGTAAGATGTCAAACTATCGAACCACGAAAGCGTCAACGTATCGCGCTAATTTTAGCACGAAAAGTATACATTACGCAAATTATGGTCGATACGGGCATTTACCTGACAGATGCTACCGTCTTGATGCTAAAAAGTGCCAATTTCTACAGAACGATTCGATTTATGGAGTCATGTTCGACTGCCTGTCAAAGATAAATTAATATTAATATGCATCTTTTTAATGAGGTAAATTTCATATTTTAACCTCTCTACACTATGATGACAAAAATATTATAACGTAACACGATATAATAATATAAATCGACCCTAGAAATGTCATTTGGGTTGTCGAGGGTAGTACGATGACCAAAAAATCCTTTCCGATGAAGCTAATAAGATGTTTCTTTTTTTACATTTTAGAGCTACATATGAATATAATATGACAGCATCACGAAATATATTATAGCAGCAACGTGTAAGGATGTGTTTAAAGTTCATCGAACAGTTTCTCAGAAGAAATATTTGACTCAGATTATTGACCAATGAACATATGGCAGGAAGTGTGTATTTGTGCCTACGCTTGACCAAAATGAGAGGTGCCTCTCATTTTTTATAAGAGCTCACTATCCTCCATCCTCCGTTTGCATCAGAACATTTACTCGAAGCAGCTACCATGTATATATTTGGCTGCGTTATTCATTTATAATCTATCGTATATATATATATATTTAGTATTTAAATAGCATTTTCACCAACTTATACATGTAAATTATTATATTCAAATATTATTGATTAAATATTAAAACCACAAACTGATTTTACCAAAATTTTATTATCCCCTTTAGATGATTCGCACCATTTTTTTTACATCTATTATCAATCGTAACAGTTTCAGGTATGACATTTTCAGAACAACACATTCCATAGACGATAAATATAACGCACAAGCTGCACAATTCGAGATAGCAATGTTTTTTGTAATGTTCCCTTTGATGCTTATACATCACAACGGTTTAAGTAATAATACAATATGTACAGTCAGATAATTATTACGGAACGCCCAATCACTTATAATAGACCTACAATGTAAGAATCTTTCCAGTATTTAGACGCTTATACGTATTTCTGTAAAAAATCAAAATTAAAACAACACATTTCGTGGTTAGGTGTCAAATTACCCGGTTTCTTCTTTCGAAATATATAATATCGATATTGCCGACGATTGTGTGTTTGAGAAGCACCCATAACTTAATATTTTCTATGAAATATAGATGGTTTCATATAGAAATTATATCAATTAATTTTTCCCATAAATTCTATAGGGATACGGATGACAGATATAAATTATATTAGTCGGGTACACAGCGAGACCTGGGCGAGGACACTTAATGCTCCACTTTTTCGACAAGGTTGCGCGCCACCGAGTGCAGCACACCGAACTACAACTAATCTGGCGGTACATTCAAATGGGTGGTTTTATATACTTTTGGTATTTGAGAGTTCTATTTGTGTATATTACCAAACATTTCATTACTATAATAGTACAATTTTGTAATAATTATACTATTATAGTAATGACTATTTGGTATATACACATACATATGATAAATGTAGATGATTAAATACAACACTAAAATAATATATAAAGATGCTTTATTTATAAATGTTATAGTGTCTATATCTATCTATCACTATAAAATATTGTCACAATAATAGCGGGAAATTTAATTTTTGCAGCTTCGATTTATTTTTTAACCTAGGTATTATACAAACATCGTTATTATTTTTGTCCTATATGTGATTCCATTGTACAGGTGTCCCACAGAAAACTGGGTCTTTGATTACAGCCCTATTTTTGCTTTTAGGAAAAAAATATTTTCTACAAAAGTTGTACAGAATCGAATACTGCATAACCTAAAATTATTTTTAAACATACCGGGTGTTCAAGAAGACTGGGTTTTTTCGTTATAGCTCTATTTTTGCGTTTAGGAAGAAATATTTTCTATAAAAGTTGTACAGAATTGAATACTGCATAACCTAAAATTATTTTAATAATACTGGGTGTTCAGGAAAACTGGAATTTTTCATTATAGCTCCATTTTTGCTTTTAGGAACAAATCTTTTCTACAAAAATTGTACAGAATCGAATACTGCATAACCTAAAATTATTTTTAAACATACCGGGTGTTCAAGAAAACTGGGTTTTTTCGTTATAGCTCTATTTTTGCTTTTAGGAAAAAATTCTTCCTACAAAAGTTGTACAGAATTGAATACTGCATAACCTAAAATTATTTTTAAAAATACCGGTGTTCAGGAAGACTGGGTTTTTTCGTTATAGCTCTATTTTTGCGTTTAGGAAGAAATATTTTCTATAAAAGTTGTACAGAATTGAATACTGCATAACCTAAAATTATTTTAAAAAATACCGGGTGTTCAAGAAGACTGGGTTTTTTCGTATAGCTCTATTTTTTGCTTTTAGGAAAAAATCCTTCCTACAAAAGTTGTACAGAATTGAATACTGCATAATCTAAAATTATTTTTAAAATACCGGGTGTTTCAGGAAGACTGGGTTTTTCGTGTTATAGCTCTATTTTTGCTTTTAGGAACAAATCTTTTCTACAAAATTGTACAGAATTGAATACTGCATAACCTAAAATGATTTTAAAAAATACCGGGTGTTCAAGAAGACTGGGTTTTTTCGTTATAGCTCTGTTTTGCTTTTAGGAAAAAATCCTCCTACAAAAGTTGTACAGAATTGAATACTGCATAACTAAAATTATTTTAAAAATACCGGGTGTTCAGGAGACTGGGTTTTTTCGTTATAGCTCATTTTTGCGTTTAGGAAGAAATATTTTCTATAAAAGTTGTTACAGAATTGAATACTGCATAACCTAAAATTATTTTTAAAAATACCGGGTGTTCAGGAAGACTGGGTTTTTCGTTATAGCTCTATTTTTGCGTTTTAGGAAGAAATATTTTCTATAAAAGTTGTACAGAATTGAATATGTATAACCTAAAATTATTTTTAATAATACTGGGTGTTCAGGAAAACTGGAATTTTTCATTTATAGCTCCATTTTTGCTTTTAGGAACAAATCTTTTCTACAAAAATGTACAGAATTGAATACTGCATACCTAAAATTATTTTAAAAATACCGGGTGTTCAAGAAGACTGGGTTTTTTCGTTATAGCTCTATTTTTGCTTTTAGGAAAAATCCTTCCTACAAAAGTTGTACAGAATTGAATACTGCATAACCTAAAATTATTTTTAAAATACCGGGTGTTTCAGGAAGACTGGGTTTTTTCGTTATAGTTCTATTTTTGCGTTTAGGAAGAATATTTTCTACAAAAGTTGTACAGAATTGAATACTGCATAACCTAAAATTATTTTTAAAATACCGGGTGTTCAGGAGAACTGGTGTTTTTTCGTTATAGCTCTATTTTTGCTTTAGGAAAAATCCTTCCTACAAAAGTTGTACAGAATTGAATACTGCATACCTAAAATTATTTTTAAAATACCGGGTGTTCAGGAAGACTGGGTTTTTTCGTTATAGCTCTATTTTTGCTTTTAGGAAAAAATCCTTCCTACAAAAGTTGTACAGAATTGAATACTGCATAACCTAAAATTATTTTTAAAAATACCGGGTGTTCAGGAAGACTGGGTTTTTTCGTTATAGTTCTATTTTTGCGTTTAGAAAGAAATATTTTCTACAAAAGTTGTACAGAATTGAATACTGCATAACCTAAAATTATTTTTAAAAATACCGGGTGTTTAGGAAGACTGGTTTTTTCGTTATAGCTCTATTTTTTGCGTTAGGAAGAAATATTTTCTACAAAAGTTGTACAGAATTGAATACTACATAAGCTAAAATTATTTTTAATAATACCGGGTGTTCAGGAAGACTGGGTTTTTTTGTTATAGCTTTATTTTTGCTTCTAGGAAAAAATCCTTCCTACAAAAGTTGTACAGAATTGAATACTGCATAACCTAAAATTATTTTTAAAATACCGGGTGTTCAGGAAGACTGGGTTTTTTCGTTATAGCTCTATTTTTGCGTTTAGGAAGAAATATTTTCTATAAAAGTTGTACAGAATTGAATACTGCATAACCTAAAATTATTTTTAAAAATACCGGGTGTTCAGGAAGACTGGGTTTTTTCGTTATAGCTCTATTTTTGCTTTTAGGAAAAAATCCTTCCTACAAAAGTTGTACAGAATTGAGTACTGCATAACCTAAAATTATTTTTAAAAATACCGGGTGTTCAGGAAGACTGGGTTTTTTCGTTATAGCTCTATTTTTGCTTTTAGGAAAAAATCCTTCCTACAAAAGTTGTTACAGAATTGAATACTGCATAACCTAAAATTATTTTTAAAAATACCGTGTTCAGGAAGACTGGGTTTTTTCGTTATAGCTCTATTTTGCTTTTAGGAAAAAATCTTCTACAAAAGTTGTACAGAATTGAGTACTGCATAACTAAAATTATTTTTTAAAAATACCGGGTGTTCAGGAAGACTGGGTTTTTTCGTTATAGCTCTATTTTTGCGTTTAGGAAGAAATATTTTCTACAAAAGTTGTACAGAATTGAATACTGCATAACCTAAAATTATTTTAAAAATACCGGGTGTTCAGGAAGACTGGGTTTTTCGTTATAGCTCTATTTTTGCGTTTAGGAAGAAATATTTTCTACAAAAAGTTGTACAGAATTGAATACTACATAACTAAAATTATTTTTTAAAAATACCGGTGTTTCAGGAAGACTGGGTTTTTTCGTTATAGCTCTATTTTTGCGTTTAGAAGAAATATTTTCTATAAAAGTTTACAGAATTGAATACTGCATAACCTAAAATTATTTTTAATAATACCGGGTGTTCAGGAAGACTGGGTTTTTTCGTTATAGCTCTATTTTTGCTTTTAGGAAAAAATCCTTGCTACAAAAGTTGTACAGAATTGGATACTGCATAACCTAAAATTATTTTTAAAAATACCGGGTGTTCAGGAAGACTGGGTTTTTTCGTTATAGCTCTATTTTTGCGTTTGGAAGAAATATTTTCTACAAAAGTTGTACAGAATTGAATACTGCATAACCTAAAATTATTTTTAAAAATACCGGGTGTTCAGGAAGACTGGGTTTTTTCGTTATAGCTCTATTTTTGCGTTTAGGAAGAAATATTTTCTACAAAAGTTGTACAGAATTGAATACTACATAACCTAAAATTATTTTTAAAAATACCGGGTGTTCAGGAAGACTGGGTTTTTTCGTTATAGCTCTATTTTTGGTTTAGGAAAAATATTTTCTACAAAAGTTGTACAGAATTGAATACTGCATAACGTAAAATTATTTTAAAAATACCGGGTGTTCAGGAAGACTGGGTTTTTTCGTTATAGCTCTACTTTTGCGTTTAGGAAGAAATCTTTTCTACAAGAGTGTTATAGAATTGGATGCTGCATAACCAAAAAATATTTTCAAATATACCGGGTGTTCAAAAAACTGGATTTTTTTTCATTATAGCTCTATTTTTGCTTTTAGGAAAAAATCTTTTATACAAAAGTGTTATAGAATTCAATAGTGCATAAGTTAAAAATATTTTCAAATATACGGGGTGTTGAAAAAAACTGGATTTCTTTCATTATAGCTCTATTTTTGCTTTTAGGAAAAAATCTTTTCTACAAAAGTGTTATAGTATTCAATAGTGCATAAGTTGAAAATATTTTGAAACATACGGGGTGTTTAGGACGACTGGGTCTTTTCATTATAGCTCTATTTTTGCGTTTAGGGAAAAATCTTTTCTACAAGAGTGTTATAGAATTGAATACTGCTTAACCTAAAAATATTTTCAAAAATACCGGGTGTTGAGGAAGACTAGGTTCTTTTCATTATAGCTCTATTTTTGCGTTTAAGAGGAAATCCTTTCTACAAGAGTGTTATAGAATTGGATGCTGCATAAGCTGAAAATATTTTCAAATATACAGTGTTCGCGAAGACTGAGCCTTTGATTATAGCTTTATCTTTGCCTTTAGGAAAAAATCTTTTCTACAAAAGTTGTACAGAATTCAATGCCGCATAACCTAAACATATTTTCAACTATACAGGCTGTTCCAAAAATAAGAACAAAGGGCAACCATTTAAAGCGTATTGCACATTATAAAAGATGATTCTCAAGTGAATGGAGACCGACTTCAAGAAACCACCTTCCTCAAGTACCACCTTCCTCGACTCCTAGATGCGCCAGCATCTATTATAATATACTAAAAGGTGATAGCTCTGTTTTTTTCTACTCTTTGTCGCACACCAGTGGCTTGCGCCATTTGATTGTGTGTAAGAGCCCACCAACGACTTGCGTAACTAAAGGCTCGAGAAGGGGTGGCGGTCGCGAAGCGACCGCGTAACGTATAGATGGGGACGGGACGTGGAAATCGCAACGGCGTATCGAGAAGTAACCGTAAAATGTGTATAGAACGTGAAAATTCGATAAGAGTTTAGATTTTTGCGGCGAACGGCACTGGAGACCGAGAAACGTCAAACTGGCGGATTTCTATCGAATTGGCATTGTCAAAGTTGGACAATTTCGCGCGATCGCTACGAAGCAAAAATAATATTTGGGGGTGGGATGGATGTGAAAAGGGTTTCTCGCATGTCTCCTCTTACCGATTGAACCTTAAAATGGGGTCCAGACGGCTTAATTTTCTCAAAAAGACCCGATTTGTAGAGGTGTATTTTCCCGGGGAAGAGCTTGGAAGTTTGGCGGGTTTCGTGGGATGTCAAATACCGCTGTCACGCGGTAAAATGTAATGAGCTTCTAGAGACGATCTCTAACGTAAATGGGCATACAAGCGGCACGTAATGTGTCGAAACGTGACCAGAGAGATGTTGGGAGCCTGTATGATTCGTCAGCATATGGAAAAATGTGGAATAATTTGATTAAAATTGTCATTTATGATGGTAATAATTTCTTAACCTAAACCGATATATGGGGTAGCGATAATAGCGATTCGAAGTAATTTAACGTGAGTTGAAAGATAAAATCAGATGCGTGATACACGCTCAGGTATGTTTTTGATAATAATTATATTGTTTTTAGTGAAATTATTGAGCGAGGTGCGAGAAAGATGCGAAACCAATAGCGCCAATTTGTCACGCAGAATATCGGCACAGAAACCGTAACGTGGTGCGAAATTAGTTTTGAAACGGCTTCCTGTATCCTTCGTTTTACAGTTTGCACCCTAAAATGGAGTGAAAACGCGAAATTTCTTTCAACATCGATCAATTTATCGCGTCACACATCTGACCGAAATAGTTAATTGTGCGAGTGACGCCCGATTTTGCGGCATCGACAGCGGCTCAAAAACCGTATCTTGGTATGAAATTGTTGTCGGTACGGCTTCTCTCATGTTTCATCGTACAATTCGAACGCTAAGATAGGACAGGAACGGAAAATTTTCTTCAAAATTAAACGATTAATATAGATATGTTTGCAGGGGACGCCTGTCAGATTTGACAGAAGTCGTTGAAGCGCGTTCGGCAAATGGCCGGCGAAAAACCTACATAATTCAGTGCGACGTGTTTTTGGGGTAAAGATGCACTCCAAGCAAGTGTAAGAAGCCGAAATGTGATGCGACAAACGTTACCAGCTATATAGCAGGAAAATTGAAAGGGAACGTGCCGAATAATTCGCGAAGTATTGTCATTTCAGATGGAGCTAATAGTCTAACCTATACCATATGTCAATATGGAATAATACGAGGTACATTTATTTTCGTTTACGGCTCAGTTCGTGGGTTAAAAGGTAACATAACAGTGGTAACGGGCGCTCAAGTATGTTTGTGAATGTGATTATTCAGTTTTTAGGGAAATTATTGAGCGAGAAGATTCAAGAAAGATGTCAAACTGAAAGCGTCGTTTTGTGGCGCGCTAATATCGGCACAGAAACCGTATCGTGATGTGGAATTATTTTTGAAACGGCTTTATGTATCCTTCGTTTTACAGGTATACTTTGGTTTTCTTTGGTAAACATGCCTCCGATGCCTTTTTAATTGGTGCTTGACGTATGCAAAATACCACCATTTAAGAAAGGATAGAGCGATCGGCTGAATTAGAAAATGTCTACAATATAATAATTATATAATTTCAATATCCTTATATTATCTCTATTGTTATATACTTTCACATATATAGTAAAGAATAAGTAAAAATAAAATAGTGTTTCAATTCTTATTATATCTACATAAAAAGTGATATTGTGCTATAATTTTAAAGGATAAACTAATACTAAAAATATATATTATAAAATATATAATATCAGTTACGTCAAAATTCTTTATTACTCTGACAAGCCCGTACTTTCCAGCAAGTATTTTTACCAGTTTCATAATAGCCACAATGATAAATAGTGAACTGTATGCACATGCGTATTAATTGTTGACAAATTCTGACAGATGTCATTAGGAAATCCTTAGGTGACATTATTTATCAATATACAATATAGTAGCCACCAAAAACAAATAAATGAAACAAGTATGGTCGATAGTAGAAGCGTCTATCCGCCATTATCTGTTATTGTTGATAACTGTCAATACAGGAATAATTAATTCCCAAATTCATCCATATTTATATATACTTTTTCGAACTATTAGAAATCCTTATAGGTAAGTACTTAATTCTGATGCGTATATATGTATATATTCACGTTTGTTTACGTTTTGTGGACAATTTTTAAAAGATGCCGAAGAAGGGAAAGTCGCATTTAAGTACCCGAAAAGGGCGTCGAGCAAATGGAACGAGAACCCGAGAAGAACCACCTCCACAACGGGACATACTCGCTCCAGGTAATTAAGTTTAAACCTAATTTCTAAACTATTATTATAGTCATATAGAGCAAAACATACCAGATTCAGTTTTTTAAAGGTTAGAATATATCCATTTATACCGGCATGTCATTGCAATATTGACCTTCCATTATACAATCACACATTAATATATGTAGCAAAATGTATGTTAATAAAATTCTTATTATATAAAGAAAGAAGACAACTACATTTATATTATCTGCTACTTTAATATATACATAACTTATTCAACTGAATTACTAATAAAAATGTATGCAACTATTGTGCAAAGTTACGATCACTTGCAAAATATAAGCGCATTAATTGCAAATTAACTAAACGTTGTATGTACCGATTTTATCGTCATTTGATAAATATGAAAGATCGATAATAGTGTTTGTTAATTACCACAATTACATGATTTAACTTTTAAATCTATATTTTTTATTAATTTTTCATTGTATTTTGTAAATATACATTAAACAACATTTCACATATTTAAAAGATACATACAAAACGTAAATTAGTAACTGTAAAAAAATAATGTAAAATACGTATACACATACATGCATTAATTGCAACATAACTAAACGTTGTATATACAGATTTTATCGTCATTTGATGATAAATATGAAAGATCAATAATAAAGTTTGTTAATTACCACAACTACATGATTTAACTTTCAGATGGTTATTCTTATCCATTTATAATACCTGTGTGTCGTTGCAATATTATTAAAGTTACGATCACTTGCAAAATATAAGCGCATTAATTATAAATTAACTAAACATTGTATATACTGATTTCATCATCATTTGATTAATATGAAAGGTCAATAATAGTGTTTGTTAATTACCACAACTACATGATTTAACTTTTATAACTATATTTTTTATTAATTGTTTATTGTATTTTGAAAATATACATTAAACAACATTTCACATATTTAAAAGATACATACAAAACGTAATTAGTAACTGTAAAAAATAATGTAAAATACGTATACACATACATGCATTAAATGCAACATAACTAAACGTTGTATATACAGATTTTATCGTCATTTGATGATAAATATGAAAGATCAATAATAAAGTTTGTTAATTACCACAACTACATGATTTAACTTTCAGATGGTTATTCTTATCCATTTATAATACCTGTGTGTCGTTGCAATATTATTAAAGTTACGATCACTTGCAAAATATAAGCGCATTAATTATAAATTAACTAAACATTGTATATACTGATTTCATCATCATTTGATTAATATGAAAGGTCAATAATAGTGTTTGTTAATTACCACAACTACATGATTTAACTTTTATAACTATATTTTTTATTAATTGTTTATTGTATTTTGAAAATATACATTAAACAACATTTCACATATTTAAAAGATACATACAAAACGTAAATTAGTAACTGTAAAAAAATAATGTAAAATACGTATACACATACATGCATTAAATGCAACATAACTAAACGTTGTATATACAGATTTTATCGTCATTTGATGATAAATATGAAAGATCAATAATAAAGTTTGTTAATTACCACAACTACATGATTTAACTTTCAGATGGTTATTCTTATCCATTTATAATACCTGTGTGTCGTTGCAATATTATTAAAGTTACGATCACTTGCAAAATATAAGCGCATTAATTATAAATTAACTAAACATTGTATATACTGATTTCATCATCATTTGATTAATATGAAAGGTCAATAATAGTGTTTGTTAATTACCACAACTACATGATTTAACTTTTATAACTATATTTTTTATTAATTGTTTATTGTATTTTGAAAATATACATTAAACAACATTTCACATATTTAAAAGATACATACAAAACGTAAATTAGTAACTGTTTTAAAAAAAAAATGTAAAATACGTATACACATACATGCATTAATTGCAACATAACTAAACGTTGTATATACTGATTTTATCGTCATTTGATGATAAATATGAAAGATCAATAATAATGTTTGTTAAATACCACAACTACATGATTTAACTTTCAGATGGTTATTCTTATCCATTTATAATACCTGTGTGTCGTTGCAATATTATTAAAGTTACGATCACTTGCAAAATATAAGCGCATTAATTGCAAATTAACTAAACATTGTATATACTGATTTCATCATCATTTGATTAATATGAAAGATAGATAATAGTGTTTGTTAATTACCGCAACTACATGATTTAACTTTTATATCTATATTTTTTATTAATTGTTTATTGTATTTTGTAAATATACATTAAACAACATTTCACATATTTAAAAGATATATACAAAACGTAAATTAGTAACTGTAAAAAAAAGGTAAAATACGTATACACATCCATGCATTAATTGCAAAAAACTAAACGTTGTATATACTGATTTTATCGTCATTTGATGATAAATATGAAAGATCAATAATAATGTTTGTTAAATACCACAACTACATGATTTAACTTTCAGATGAATATTCTTTATTTATTATTGTATTTTGTAATACAACATTTCACATACTTATGAGATACATACAATACGTTAATCAGTATCTGTAATGAATAATAAATATGTAATAAATATCTATATATTTCTATATAAATTAAAATCTTTTTATATAAGTAAAATATTCTATATTTACAACAAATTTACAAATTGATGATATCTAAAAATAAATTTCAATGACACCATGCTTAGAGATGATTCCTTTGAGAAAAAGAAAACATTATAATCAATATTTCACATAATTAGACCATGTATTTTCTACATACAACATATATACGATAATATTCATAATTAATGTTCTACTATGAACCGAGATATTAATTTCTCAATGATGCAATGATTATGATCAAAAATAAAAGAAAAACTTTAATAACTCAAAAACGGCAACATGTAGCTAAAGGAATAGCTAATGAAAACTGACGTATTTATGGTCGTGGAATCCAAAAATGAATAAAAAAATATATCATTCTATTTAAAATAACAAAGTTGACATCCATATCCGGTCAACCGGAAGTGATATTTTGTTTAAGGTATTTTACATTTATAGTTCCAATCGAACAGATAATGGTGTCAAAATTTCAAATATAAGTAAATAATAGAACATCATAAACTTTTAATGAACCAGTTACGTGGAATACCCTGTATTTAGTTTGAAAGAGCTGATATAATAAGAGATATAGCATACAACGAGAAAGTTGTTTTTTATGCGAATGTATCTTTTAATTATTTACGTCATCAACTCAATGTATCGATTGAACATTGAAAATAAAGCAACTCAACAAAAAAAAAAAACAATGTTCAAATACCTACAGGTGATGATGCAAACAAAATAGACGGTATTTCACTATATTACATATCTAGCATAAACAATAAATATATCTTATATGCAGTAAATACAATAGATAAATAATACAATTATAAATTTAATAAATCACCTCCCTTAACATTTCCATTCTTTGTTCTTAACTAATTTTATGAATGTTTTAAACAACTGTAACACTTACAAAATATATTATTCAATGTTGACATGAAATATATGACTTGATATCACAAAAAAAAAAAAAAACAATGTTCAAATACCTACAGGTGATGATGCAAACAAAATAGACGGTATTTCACTATATTACATATCTAGCATAAACAATAAATATATCTTATATGCAGTAAATACAATAGATAAATGATACAATTATAAATTTAATAAATCACCTCCCTTAACAGTTCTATTCTTTGTTCTTAACTCATTTTATGAATGTTTTAAACAACTATAACACTTATAAAATATATTATTCAATGTTGACATGAAATATATGACTTGATATCACAAAAAAAAAAAAAACAATGTTCAAATACCTACAGGTGATGATGCAAACAAAATAGACGGTATTTCACTATATTACATATCTAGCATAAACAATAAATATATCTTATATGCAGTAAATACAATAGATAAATGATACAATTATAAATTTAATAAATCACCTCCCTTAACAGTTCTATTCTTTGTTCTTAACTCATTTTATGAATGTTTTAAACAACTATAACACTTATAAAATATATTATTCAATGTTGACATGAAATATATGACTTGATATCACAAAAAAAAAAAAACAATGTTCAAATACCTACAGGTGATGATGTAAACAAAATAGACGGTATTTCACTATATTACATATCTGGCATAAACAATAAATATATCTTATATGCAGTAAATACAATAGATAAATGATACAATTATAAATTTAATAAATCACCTCCCTTAACAGTTCTATTCTTTGTTCTTAACTCATTTTATGAATGTTTTAAACAACTATAACACTTATAAAATATATTATTCAATGTTGACATGAAATATATGACTTGATATCACAAAAAAAAAAAACAATGTTCAAATACCTACAGGTGATGATGTAAACAAAATAGACGGTATTTCACTATATTACATATCTGGCATAAACAATAAATATATCTTATATGCAGTAAATACAATAGATAAATGATACAATTATAAATTTAATAAATCACCTTCCTTAACAGTTCATTCTTGTTCTTAACTCATTTTATGAATGTTTTAAAACAACTATAACACTTATAAAATATATTATTCAATGTTGACATGAAATATATGACTTGATATCACAAAAAAAAAAAAAACAATGTTCAAATACCTACAGGTGATGATGTAAACAAAATAGACGGTATTTCACTATATTACATATCTGGCATAAATAATAAATATATCTTATATGCAGTAAATACAATAGATAAATGATACAATTATAAATTTAATAAATCACCTCCCTTAACAGTTCTATTCTTTGTTCTTAACTAATTTTATGAATGTTTTAAACAACTATAACACTTACAAAATATATTATTCAATGTTGACATGAAATATATGACTTGATATCACAAAAAAAAAAAAAACAATGTTCAAATACCTACAGGTGATGATGTAAACAAAATAGACGGTATTTCACTATATTACATATCTGGCATAAACAATAAATATATCTTATATGCAGTAAATACAATAGATAAATAATACAATTATAAATTTAATACATTAAAATGAAAACATATGGGAGATATAATACAGAAAGAAAACATTGTTATTTTTGTAACTAATGCAACTTAACTTTATTTATGTTAAGAACTTGATATAATATTATTTTTCAATAAATAATAACCAATGGGATGTATAAACGTGAAATAATAGTTTTTCAAAGATCGATTACAAACAATTTTTATATTGAAATATCCGTATTGGTCCAATTCAATTTTTTCTATCACTACCTATGTTTTATTCTGTATAAGGTACGTCGAACGACCCGGCTTCTCAACGTGCTCCGCCAACTCAAGTGGAAACTGTTTCGAACGTCGTCGTAGCAGGTACATCTGCAGTCGTCGAATCCGAAGCTATTGCCGAGGCGGTCAACATGATCAACGACGATTTGGCTTCTGAAAATGGTACGGAGAGGCCCCAAGTAGATCTTTCGGAAGCGACCGTGATCGTGAACCGTCCCATAGTTAACCAACACACGCTTTCGGGTAAATTCTTATTTATTATTACTTTAAAAGAAAAGATTTACGCTTTGCTATTGAAAATTTATAAAAGTTTATAGCAGAATACTGTTTCTTTAATTATAATTTTTTATTAAGGCAAAAACTTATACATACAAACTTATCATATAAATCATTCATTCGTTCATTCATTTTTTTCTGTAGATTCATCCGACGATGACGACGACGATGTCAGTAGAGAATCGCCGCGCAAACGACCGCGGCTGGACGCAGAGGACACGATTAGGCAACCACAGTCGCCCGTCGACTCAATTAGCCAACGGTCGGTTTCAAACCAGGAGGAACCGATCGCAGTGTCACCCCAGATTACCCCAGACCGTAGCCCTGTTTCCCTCAATGTGGATGTGGAGGAAGAGGTTCAGATCCTTTGAACGAAATTCAAAACCAACGGGCAGACGCACAATTCGACATGTACGACAACGTCGAAGTGGCCGCTTTGCCGATTGATTTTAACGACGAAAGGAGACGGAATCGAATGGCGAACGCCAGAAACGAGGACGCCGCCGAGCGGGAAAACGTTGCAGCGGATGTCATCAGACTTCGCAACAACTTCCTACTGCCGCCGACCTATTTGGAGGCGACACACGCGTCACGCTGAGTACCGTCACGTTGGACAGATGGAAGGCGTATGCCACCATTGTCATGCCAGATATTTCTTGCGCGAGACGACAACGACGAGGCATTTACACCAAGTGTTGCAGCAACGGTCCAAGTGGCACTTGAGCGACCACAACAAGAGTTTCCACGCGAATACGGGAACTCTTCACAGGCCAACACGTTTTGTCCCGTGCATTTAAGAGAAATATTATCGTTTATAATAATTGCTTTCAGTTCGCTAGCGTCAGGCAAACTTGAGGATTCTTCCTGGGCGAGGCCCTTACGTCTACGGCCATCCAGGGACAGATCTACCACCACTACACGGACGTAAACGTACAGAGAAATCATTACAAAGCTGGCCCGCTTTATTTCTCGACCCAGAGGAGGCAATCCGTCAACGGTTGGAGGACGCGGCAGGATTCAACGTTAATGCAGACTTGATGCGAACGTTAAGCCACATCATTGCACCGACGTCAACCCCTTCGCCAGACAGTACAGACACCTGTACCATGTTACCAGCAGCAGAGACGACGCAACCCAGAAGGTCCTCTTCCCAGGGCGTATCTGGGGTTCGTGACGCAACGACGCGACCGGCATCACAGAGAGCTGGATCCCGTCGAGGTGAACGAAGTGGCGGCCGTCTATGAATGCAACGAGGTTGAGATGCCCGATCCGAAGATGAGAGTCTTCCTAACCAAACGAAGACAATCAATTTCGGAACATCGAATTTGGAAAATGAACATTGCGACCCGCTCAGTTTTCCATTGCTGTTCCCCACCGCGAGTTAGGCTGGCGAAGTAGACATCCAACTCAATGACAATCGGGCAGGACGTCGTATAGAACGAGAGTGAGCTTCTATGTCAGTATTATGCTTACCGCTTGGCTTACCGCATTTGGCAACGATGCGGAGGCCTTTAGTGTTTTCAGATATGCCGACAAGCTAACGCAGAAGTTTGTGGTATGCGCATACCTCAAAGTGGAATCGAATCGCAATGTCCTACTTCGTACGCCCAGGATCAGATGCGCGCGGAGGAATATCAAGGTCTAGCGACTACGTGCGAAACGTGGCGGAGAATCGAGATGTTCCCTCGCGAAGGATAGTCGTTCTTCCGTCCACATTCAATATGGGACCCAGGAGCCAGATGCAACGCTATCAGGACGCTTATGGCTGTCGTGTGAACGTGATTGGTTATCCGTCGTGTTTATAACGATGAACGTGCAATCCCAAATTGGCCCGAGATCTTTGCGAGAACTCCCTCCAACGATGATCCGTCAAATCATCCTTTATTGATTTGTCGTGTTTCCAGATGAACTCCAACCAGCTTGATGGGTTTGACCTCGTTTTCATGTGATGGGCGTACCTATCGCTCATCTTTACGTGATCGAGTTTCAGAAGCGCGGATTACCGCATGCTCATATTCTCATCACGTTAAGGGCGGAGGATAGGCCGCTCGACGCAGACCGCATCGACCAGCTGGTATGTGCCGAGCTACCCGATCCAGAGAGCGAGCGACCTCTTTTTGACTTGGTGGGAGCGGCACATGATCCACGGACCGTGCGGCCGCTTACAATCCGGGTGCCGTCTGCATGCAAGACGGCAGATGCTTCAGGAGGTTTCCCAAAGTACTGGTGCGACAACACCAACCATCAGAAACGGCCAGGTGAACTATCGCCGACGCAGAAACGGTAGAGTGTTTTGAGCTAAGACGGAATAACATCGTTTTCCCTTGGGAGAACGAGTTTGTTGTTCCCTACAATCCGTATTTATTACTCAAAATACAAAACACATATCAACATAGAAATCTGCACCACTACCGGGTGTGTCAAATATATCTCTATAAGTATTTCCTTTAAGAACAGACCTGAGCCCTACTCAGAGTGGTTCAGGAAAACGAGAAACCCAGGCCTTTGGTACATGACGAAATTAATTCGTATCTGAATGGCAGATATATTTGATGGCCCCCGAGGCTGCTTGGCATATCTTAACGTTTGCGTTCCACCAGATGTCGCATCACGTCGAAAGTTAAGAATCTATACGAAACATTAAAGAAAACCATATTTTCAAAGGCATAACTGATTCAATTCTTATCCATCAATACACATGCATTTTCTTTCATGTAAGTTTATATTATTCTCTCTTTTACACTTTTTTATATTCAATTTCACTAGAACAATTTAATAATCTCTAATTTTCCCAATATCCATCTAAGTCAATCCTAATAAATTCACTCATATAATTTCTACTCGCTAAATATGTGTAATAATGTAATCGTTTTGTACCTTATAATATCTCATTTTTTCAAATATTTTAAACATAAACCATATCTAACTACCGGAAAAAAACAATGTATGCAAAATTATAAACGTTCTGCAGTAAATTATCAAAATATAATACAATCTTTATCGATATGCACACTTATAGTTTTGTAATATTTTCGCTCAAAACTTTTAAAAAAAAAATAATCCCTTTCTTTCTGTATGTTCAGATTGCCAATACATCTGCCCGGTAGACAACAGGTCCTCTTTAGAGAAGGTGAGGAGGAAATTGTCGCCAATCAGGAACCTACCACCGCCTTTTACAATGGTTCGAAACGAATCGCAGAGATCCAGAGGCGAGACAATTGCTGTATGGAGAATTTCCGCTGCAGTACGTTTGGAACAACGGCGCGAAACGATGGCAGCGTCGCCAGCGAACTCCAAAGCCGATCGTTCCTAGAATCTATAACGTTTCTATACGCAGCGGAGAGTTATATTATTGTCGACTGCTTCTGTTACAGATCAGAGTGCCACCTCTTTCGACGACATCAAAACCCGTCGACGGAGAATGTTGCGAAACGTTTCAGGAAGCCTGCCGACGTCGTAATCTTCTTCAGGAGGATCGAGGAATGATCCTAGTCTATAACGAAGCGGCACAGCGCGTAATTGCCCAAACAGATGCGTCAGATGTTTGCCTACATACTGATTTTCGCAACGTTCGAGACCCACCGGCATTGTGGCAACAATTCCGTGTCGTCACATGATGGAGATTTTCTTCGGGAGACTCGACGAGGAACACGCCGAAACGCCGCCCTCTCTAGAATCCAGTCCATTCTTTTGGTGAGCGGTAAAAGACTGTCGACTTCGGTTTGGTAGACCCACCGGACTACAATGCGATTGAGGACCAGCAACAGCTGGATGTCGAGAGGAACGGACGTCAAGGTGAAGACATGCTACAACGCCTCAACGTCGATCAACGAACGTCTTCGACGCAGTCATGAGGTGCCGTAGATGACGACGGGGAAGCCAGAATAGGCTATTCTTCGTGACTGGTGCAGCTGGCACCGGCAAAACATTCCTCTACAATATGCGTCATCACGTGTTAAACGCTCGAACGTCAAGGTGTTAGCGGTAGGTGGACAGGATTGGCGGGATCGGCTCCTCAAAAAAGGGAGAACCGTTCACAGTACCTTTCCGACTCCGCTTCGTATCGTGGAAAATTCAACGTCGGCCATCAGATTTCAGTCGACAGAGGCGACCTCATCAGGGAAGCAAGCTCTTGATCTTCGACGAGATCAGCATGTCCAGTCGACTAGCTTTCGACGCAATCGAAAAAAGTCTTCGATTCCTGTGCGCCGACGAAAGACCCTTGGCGGCAAATGCGTCATGGTAGGTGGCGATTTTAAACAATGCTTACCGATTGTATAGTGCAGTAGAGTCAGAACCAACGTCGTCGAGGCTTGCGTCAAATCGAGCCCGCACTGGCAACTATTCGAAGAATTGCGACTCCAGATCAACATGCGCGTAGATCGTCAACAGATGGATTTCGTCGCATGGCTGGATAGGACTAGGCAACTGGTACTTTAGAGACGCCAGAAATTCCACGAGGCCATAGACGAGAATCGTTCGCGTTCCCGATCGATTGCGTTGTGGCAGTCCAGAGGAATCTGATTACGACAATTTTCGGACAACTCCGCGCAGGAGACGTTCCGAACAAGCCGTTTTGAGTCACCTGAACAACTGGTGTCACGAGATTAATAATAAAGTGTTTGTGATATATTAGAGATACTCCTTGAACGGGTCTATATCGGCGCCGATTCTATCGTTGCCGAATTTAGAACAGGAACGGACAATCTTCACCATGGAGTATCTAAATAATCTGATGCCGTGCGGATTTCCGCCTAACCATTCGCTTGAAGGAAGCACCGTAGTTATGCTGTCTAAAGAATCTCACGTGCGCGCCGCCTCGTGAACGTTACGCGATTGTTGTTTCGCAACCTCGGCGAACACTACGTCGACGCAGAGCATGTTGAACGGGGACGGACAACTTACAGGACAGAGGATTTTCGTCCGCGGGTCGACTTTTCATCAGAAGCGGATACCACGTACCGTTCGTCCTTCGCCAGACGACAATTTTCCCCTAAAACCGCATACGCTTTAACAATCAACAAGGCTCAAGGACAGACCTTCGACGCCGTTGGCATTTGCCTAATCAATCCCGTATTCCAACATGGACAATTGTACGTGGCATTTTCACGTGCGAGGGGATTTGATCCAGGTATTTGTGTACGTTGCCGAAACGACACATCAAGGTAAACTGGTCGAGAATAGTAATTTCAGTATATACGCGAAACATCGTCTTCGACGAAATATTGTTAATTTTCTTTCATCCTCATTCGCCTATTTCAGACTAAGAACGGCCAAATTCGATCTTGCCAATACGATTACCAAAAACGATTTTATGTTGTTATTTTAAAGAACACACCAGAGAATTGCAGAGCGCGCGTCAGCTGTCGTATTCAAACGTCCTGCACCTCTCGCAGTGTTGCGGTGACGGCGATGTCCGCATGTTGTTCAAAAACTGGACCAACCTTTACAGTCTGTGCTGATGAATAGCGCTCTTCGTGGACTCACACCCCACATGGTATCTGTTCTTCGCGAGATTGTTTAAATAATTAGAATGAGCGATGACCCTATTGAAAATTACAATCTATTCTCTAAAGATTGTTATTCACTCATACAATTTTTATTTCACAGCATTTTCAGTTACATTTACCTTTATTAATAGCACTAATTTATAAATGTATATAATTACAAACAGTTATACTAACCAATATTCCTACTTCTCTTTGTTAATTACCCAAAATAATAAAAACAAATTACATCAATAGGTACACTAAATATCATAAACTTATTTTGTATAATATCAAAATTTATATAGTTTGTTTAGTAAATATTGTATATCGCTTTATTCATTTGTTAATGGACATAAAACAAAGGACCCACCAAACTAAGGAACACATAATTACCGTGGAATTAACAATTTTACGTGAAAATTAAAATTAACTGGAGCAAATGATGTTCTTTTAAAGGTAAACAATTTTGTTTCTAATTTAACAGAAAAATATATTTTTTTTACAGGAAATAAACATTTTAGCCAGCCTACACAAACAGCTATCTACACTTTATTGGATTTATTTCGGATTTTTGATTAAAAAAAAAAAACACGAATTGAGGGATCACAGTAAACTTTGTACTATTACAAATTTCAATGGTGAATAACAATATTGCGAATGCTTTCTGTGTATTTAAAATTTTCTTTATAAATTGTCAAAATAATATAATATAATAATATGTAAAATATATTTTTTGCTTTATGCATCTTTATGCTCATCACAAGAGCAACATTCCACACTTCTATTACTAATTATTTTGATTCATTTCTGTTAGGTTCTTCTTCCAACGGTACAAACTGACAACTATGAATACATTACTACATCTTTATTACTGCAATTAGCTGCTGTACAACTTGACACCAGTTTTGACGACATCCGTTCAACAACTCGCAAATTTACTCAGGTACAAATCACATTAAATTAATTGCAACATATTCATACTAAACTTTAAAAAAAAAAAAAAAACAGATCCATTATAATGGCCCGGTGTTTGGAAGCAGAATCGACAACACGTACAAAACGAAAAAAAAACAGCGAATTGACGTTTCCAAATTAGAAAAGGAATACGCTTATTTTAGGTAAAATCTACTTTTAATTATATTATTTATAATAAGAACAACATAATATACAGTTGCTCAATGAAAAAACATTAATTGTTTTTTTTTCTAACATCAGATCCGCCACCAAATTACAACGATAAAGATATTTTCAATTCTTCAGACGATATATAAATCCGTCGTGATACAAATGCCTAACGCACATCGCCATCAATTAACAGATTAAGAAATGGGAACAGGAATACAGGGAAGCATCTTAGAAGATACTGGATTTAATCGACCGGTTAGAATAACAAAAACATTTTTGTCGTTTGAAAAATGTACTATACAGTACTTAATAGTTTAAATTTATAATGTTTAAAATTTTTCTTTCCTTAGTTTAACATTTAATAAAGGTACTAGATGCTGGCGCATCTAGGAGTTGAGGAAGGTGGTACTTGAGGAAGGCGGTTTCTTGTAGTCGGTTCATTTTTTTTTTGTTCTTACGTTTGGAACACCCTGTATAGTAGAAAATATGTTCAGGTTATGGAGCATTGAAATCTGCACAACTTTTTTAGGAAAGTTTTTTTTCCTAAAAGTAAAGATAAAGCTTTAATCAAAGACTCAATCTTCGTAAACACCCTGTGCAGTGGAAAGTATTGTTAACTTATGCAGCATTGAATTCTGTACAACTTTTGTAGAAAAGGTTTTTTCATAAAAGCAAAAATAAATCTATAATGATGGAAAACCCAGTCTTCCTGAACACCCTGTATATTTAAAAATATGTTTAGGTTATGCGGTATCTTTAATTGTAATAATAATAATACAAAAAAAACAGTACAAATTAATTGAATTACGTATATTAACAAAGATGTATAATTGGATATAATGCGTTTCACAATAATTATGTTTAAAAGAAGATGCCCTGTAAAATAAAATCGATTTATATTATCTAAATAAAAGTATTTAATACAAAAATAAAATTATACAATTATAAGATTTTATTTTTCATTATTATTAAAAAATGTAAATAACTACGTACAAATGTTGCTACTAATTGTATTTGAAAAAGTAATAAACACATTAATTTGTCAAAATATATTATATATATATTTTTGAGTATATATATGAATGCTAAGTTTACGTTGTACATGAACTGTGATGAACTATATGTATTGTTTAGTAGGAAATAAAGTTAACATTCATTTGTACAGCTATATAGTAAGTTGTTGTTGATTTACATTTTGGTGTTTATATGTATAGTTTCACATTACAAATCTTTTGTTAATCATTATTTCAAGGTTACGTTTCATATGTTATATCATTTTCATTTATAATTATCACGACCTGCTTGTTAATCTGTTTTTTTTTTGCGTAATCATTTAATGTTACATTAAATTGAATGTTATGATATGTTAAAATAATATTAATAACGGGTGCAGTGACGACAGTCTGGTTTATATGAAAGTATAAATGTTACAAATTTACGTATAATCAAAGTAATAATGAAATATGACTTTAAAGCAGATTAATTGAATAGAGTTATTTTAGAAAGTATGAATGAGATATTTATATAATTTGATTTAATATGACATTTTGTTGTGGCAGTGTTATGCCAAATATGTCCGTTAAGTGGCGATAGTGATAAATGTACTTGTAGCTCGTCAATTGTGAAACAAACTGTCAGTCATTTTGCAGGCCGTGATTATTATAATACATTTACCTTTATTAAATGTTAAACTAAGGAAAGAAAAATTTTAAACATTATAAATTTAAACTATTAAGTACTGTATAGTACATTTTTCAAACAAAAAAAAAGGTTTTTTTTTTATTCTAACCGGTCGATTAAATCCAGTATCTTCTAAGATGCTTCTCTGTAATTCCTGTTCCCATTCCTTAATCTGTTGTTGATGGCGATGTGCTTAGGCATTTGTATCACGTCGGATTTATATATCGTCTGAAGAATTGAAAATATCTTGATCGTTGTAATTTGGCGGATCTATGTTTGTGGGGGAAAAAAGCAATTAATGTTTTTTCATTAAGCAACTGTATATTATGTTGTTTTTATAATAAGTAAAACAATTAAAAGTAGATTTTACCTAAAATAAGCGTATTCCTTTTCTAATTTGGAAACGTTAATTCGCTATGTTTTTTTTTCGTTTTGTACGTGTTGCCGATTCTGCTTCCAAACACCGGGCCATTATAACGGATCTGTTTTTTTTTTTTTTTTAAAAAGTTTAGTATGAAATATGTTGCAATTAATTTAATGTGATTTGTACCTGAGTAAATTTGCGAGTGTTGAACGGATGTCGTCAAAACATGTGTCCAAGTTGTACAGCAGCTATTGCAGTAATAAAGATGTAGTAATGTATTCATAGTTGTCAGTTTGCTTCGTTGGAAGTAGAACCTAACAGAAATGAATCAAAATAATTAGTAATAGAAGTGTGGAATGTTGCTCTTGTGATGAGATATTGGTTATAATATAATGTCGTTAGGATGCATAAAGCAAAAAATATATTTTACATATTATTATATTATATAAAGAAAATTTTAAAAATAACAGAAAGCATTCGCAATATTGTTATTCACCTTGAAATTTGTAATAGTACAAAGTTTACTGTGATACCTCAATTCGTGTTTTTTTTTTAATCAAAAATCCTGAAATAAATCCATAAAAGTCGTAGATGTTTGTTTGTTGTAGGCTGGCTGAAATGTTTATTCCTGTAAATGAAAATAAATTTTTCTTTTAAATTAGAAGAAATTGTTTACCTTTAAAGGGAACATCATTTGCTGTAGTGAATTGTTAATTTTCACGTAAAGATTGTTAATTCCACGGTAATTATGTGTTCCTTAGTTGGTGGGTCCTTTATTTTGTGTCCATTAACAAATGAATAAAGCGATATACAATATTTACTATACAAACTATATAAATTTTGATATATATACAAAATAAGTTTATGATCTTTAGTGTACCTATTGATGTAATTTGTTTTCATTATTTTCGGGTAAATTAACAAAGGAAAAAGTAGAAATATTGGTTTAGTATAACATGTTTGTAAGTTAATATACATTTATAAATATAGTGCTATTTAATAAAGGTAAATGTAACTGAAAATGTATTGCTGTGAAATAAAAATTGTAAGAGTAATAACAATCTTTAGAGAATAGATTGTAATTTTCAATATGGTCATCGCTCATTTAATTATTTAAACAATCTCGCGAAGAACAGATACCATGTGTGGGTGTGAGTCCACGAAGAGCGCTATTCATCAGCACAGACCTATAAAGGTTGGTCCAGTTTTCGAACAACATGTGGACATCGTCGTCACCGCAACACTGCGAGAGGTGCAGGACGTTTGAGTACGACAGCTGACGCGCGCTCTTCAATCTCTGGTGTGTTCTTTAAATTAACAACATAAATCGTTTTTGGTAATCATTTTGGCAAGATCGAATTTGGCCGTTCTTAGTCTGAAATAGGCGAATGAGGATGAAGAAAATTACAATATTTCGTCGAAGACGATGTTTCGAGTATATACTGAATTACTATTCTCGACCAGTTTACCTTGATTTGTCGTTTCGGCAACGTACACAAATACCTGATCAAATCTCCTCGCACGTGAAAATGCCACGTACAATTGTCCATGTTGGAAAGACGGGATTGATTAGGCAAATGCCAACGGCGTCGAAGGTCTGTCCTTGAGCCTTGTTGATTGTTAAAGCGTATGCCGGTTTTAGGGGAAATTGTCGTCTGCGAAGGACGAACGGTAACGTGGTATCGGCTTCTGATGAGAAGTCGACCCGCGGGACGAAAATCCTTTGTCCTGTAAGTTGTCCGTCCCCGTTCAACTGTTCTGCGTCGACGTAGTGTTCGCCGAGGTTGCGAATCAACAATCGTGTACCGTTACAGAGGCCCGCACGCACGTCGAGATTCTTTAGCAGCATAACTACGGTGCCTTCCTTCAAGCGAAGTCGGTTAGGCGGAAATCCGCACGGCATCAGATTATTTAGATACTCCATGGTGAAGTTGTCCGCTTCCTGTTCTAATTCGGCAACGATAGAATCGGCGCCGATATAGACCCGTTCAGGAGTATCTGTAATCATATCCAACACTTTATTATTAATCTCGTGACACCAATTGTTCAGTGGACTCAAAACGGCCTTGTTCGGAACGTCTCCTGCGCGGAGTTGTCCGAAAACTTGTCGTATCAGTTCCTCTGGACTGTCCACAACGCATCGATCGGGAACGCGAACGATTCCTCGTCTATGGGCTCGTGGAATTTCTGGCGTCTCTAAAGTACCGTTGCCTAGTCTATCCAGCCATGCGACGAAATCCATCTGTTGAGGATCTACGCGCATGTTGATCTGGAGTCGCAATTCTTCGAATAGTTGCCAGTGCGGGCTCGATTTGACGCAAGCCTCGACGACGTTGGTCCTGTCACTGCCTATAACAATCGGTAAGCATTGTTTAAAATCGCCACCTACCATGACGCATTTGCCGCCAAAGGGTCTTTCGTCGGCACACAGGAATCGAAGACTTTTTTTCGATTGCGTCGAAAGCTAGTCGACTGGACATGCTGATCTCGTCGAAGATCAAGAGCTTGGCTTCCCTGATGAAGTCGCCTCTGTCGACTGAAATCTGATGGCCGACGTTGAATTTTCCACGATACGAAGCGGAGTCGGAAGGTACTGTGAACGGTTCTCCCTTTTTTGAGGAGCGATGCCGCCAATCCTGTCCACGCTACCGCTAACACCTTGACGTTCGAGCGTTTAAACACGTGATGACGCTATTATAGAGGAATGTTTTGCCGGTGCCAGCTGCACCAGTCACGAAGAATAGCCTTCTGGCTTCTCCGTCGTCATCTACGGCTCTCATGACTGCGTCGAAGACGTTACGTTGATCGACGTTGAGGCGTTGTAGCATGTCTTCGCCTTGACGTCGTTCCTCGTCGACATCCAGCTGTTGCTGGTCCTCAATCGCATTGTAGTCCGGTGGTCTACCAAACCGAAGTCCGACAGTCTTTTACCGCTCACCAAAAGAATGGACTGGATTCTAGAGAGGGCGGCGTTTTCGGCGTGTTCCTCGTCGAGTCGCCGAAGAAAATCTTCCATCATGTGACGACGGAATTGCTGCCACAATGCCGGTGGGTCCTCGACCGTTGCGAAAATCAGTATGTAGGCAAACATCTGACGCATCTGTTTGGGCATTTCGCGTTGTGCCGCTTCGTTTAGACTACGGATCCATTCTCGATCCTCCTGAAGAAGATTACGACGTCTGCAGGCTTCCTGAAACGTTTCGCAAACTTCTCCGTCGACGGTTTTGATGTCGTCGAAAGAGGTGGCACCTCTGATCTGTAACAGAAGCAGTCGCAAATAATATAACTCTCCGCTGCGTATGGAAACGTTATAGATTCTAGGAACGACCGGTTTAGGAGTTCTTTGGCGTTTTTTCCAGCGTTTCGCGCCGTTGTCAAAAACGTATTGCAGCGGGAATTCTCCATACAACAATTGTCTCGCCTCTGGATCTCTGCGATTCGTTTCGAACCATTGTAAAAGGCGGGTGGTAGGTTCCTGGTTGGCGACAATTTCCTCCTCACCTTCTCTAAAGAGGACCTGCTGTCTACCAGGCAGATGTATTGGCAATCTGAACATGTAGAATACAAAGGAGTTACATTTATTTAAATTTATTGAGCGAAAATATTACAAAACTATATATAAGTGTGCATATTGATAAAGATTGTATTATATTTTGATAATTTTCTGCAGAACGTTTATATAATTTTGCTGTACATTGTTTTTTTCCCGTTAGTTAGATATGGTTTATGTTAATAATAAAGATGAAAGTATTTAAAATAATGAAATATTGTAAGGTACAAAATTACATTATTACACATATGATATATTTAGCGAGTAGAAATTTATGAGGTGAGTGAATTTATTATGATTGCTTAGATAGTTTAATGGAAAAATTAGAGACTATTAAATTGTGTCTAGTGAAATTGAATATAAAAAATTGTAAAAGGGAGAATTTTATAAACTGTACATGAAGGAAAATGCATGTGTATTGATGTTTAGAAATTGAATCAGTTATACCTTTGAAATAGGTTTTTTTCTGTTAATGTTTCGTATAGATTCTTACCTTTCAACGTGATGCGACATCTGGTGGAACGCAAACGTTAAAATATGCCAAGCAGCCTCGGGGGCTGTCATATATCTGCCATTCAGATACGAATTGATTTCGTCATGTACCAATGGCCTGGGGTTCTCGTTTTCCTGAACCACTCTGAGTAGGGCTCGGTCTGGTTCCTTAAAGAAATACTTATAAAGATATTTAACGCACCCGGTAGTGGTGCAGATTTCTATATTGATATGCGTTTTGTATTTGAGTAATAAATACGGATTGTAGGGAACAACGAACTCGTTCTCCGCAAGGTAAACGATGTTATTCCGTCTCAGCTGAACGACTCTACCGTTTCTGCGTCGGCGATAGTTCACCTGGCCGTTTCTGATGTTGGTGTTGTCGCACCAGTACTTTGGAAACCTCCTGAAGCATCTGCCGTCTTGCATGCAGACGGCACCCGGATTGTGAGCGCCGCACGGTCCGTGGATCATGTGCGCTCCCACCAATTCGAAAAGAGGTCGCTCGGTCTCTGGATCGGGTAGCTCGGCACATACCAGCTGGTCGATGCGGTCTGCGTCGAGCGGCCTATCCTCCGCCCTTAACGTGATGAGAATGTGAGCGTGTGGTAATCCGCGCTTCTGAAACTCGATGACGTAAAGATGAGCGATAGGTACGCCCATCACATGACGAACGGTCAAATCGTCCATCAGCTGTTGGAGTTTCATCTGGAAAACACGACAAATCAATAAAGGATGATTTGACGGATCATCGTTGGGAGGGGATGTTCTCCAAGATCTCGGGCCATTTGGGATTGCACGTCATCGTTATAAACAACGACGGATAACCAATCACGTTCACGACAGCCATAGCGTCCTGATAGCGTTGCATCTGGCTCCTGGGTCCCATATTGAATGTGGACGGAAGAACGACTATCCTTCCGAGGGGGAACATCTCGATTCTCCGCTACGTTTCGCACGTAGTCGGCTAGACCTTGATATTCCTCCGCGCGCATCTGATCCTGGTGCGTACGAATGTAGGACATTCGATTGGCTTCCACTTTGAGGTAGGCGCATACCACAAACTTCTGCATTAGCCTGTCGGCAAATCTGAAAACATTAAAGGCGGCGTCCGCATCGTTGCCAATGCGGTAAGCCAACCGGTAAGCGTAATATTTGCATAGGGTCACCCTCGTTCTACGACGACCGTCTCGACATCGGCAAATGGATGTCGCTTCTCCAACCTAGTTCTCCGGTAGGAAACAGCAGCGGGAAGCTGAGGGGATCGCAAAATTCGCTCTGCAGGTTGATATCTCTGAATCGATTATCATCCTCCGTCAAAAACACCCTCATCTTTGGATCGGGCATCTCAACCTCATTGCATTCATAGACGGCTGCCACTTCGTTCACCTCGACGGGATCCAGCTCTCTGTGATGCCGGTCGCGTCGTTGCGTCACGAACTCCAGATACGCCCTGGGAAGAGGACCTTCTGGATTGCGTTGTCTCTGCTGCCGGTAAACATGGTACAGGTGTCTGTACTGTCTGGCGAAGGGGGTTGACGTCGTGCATGATGTGGCTTAACGTTCGCATCAAGTCTGCATTAACGTTGAATCCTGCAGCGTCCTCCAACCTTTGGCGTGTCGCTTCCTCTGGGTCGAGAAAATAAAGCGGGCCAGCTTTGTAATGATTTCTCTGTACGTTTACGTCCGTGTAGTGGTGGTAGATCTGTCCCTGGATGGCGTAGACGTAAGGGCCTCGCCCAGGAAGATCCCTCAAGTTTGCCTGTACGCTAGCGAACTGAAAGCAATTATTATAAACGATAATATTTCTCTTAAATGCACGGGACAAAACGTGTTGGCCTGTGAAGAGTTCCCGTAATTCGCGTGGAAACTCTTGTTGTGGTCGCTCAAGTGCCACTTGACCGTTGCTACAACACTTGGTGTAAATGCCTCTCGTTGTCGTCTCGCGCAAGAAATATCTGGCCTGACAGTGGTGGCATACGCCTTCCATATGTCCAACGTGACGGTATTCTGCCTGACGTCGTGTCGCCTCCAAATAGGTCGGCTGCAGTAGGAAATTGTTGCGAAGTCTGTTGACATCCGCTGCAACATTTTCCCGCTCGACGACGTCCTCGTTTCTGGCGTTCACCATTCGATTCCGTCTCCTTTCGTCGTTAAAATCAATCGGGCAAAGCGGCCACTTCGACGTTGTCGTACATGTCGAATTGTGCGTCTGCCCGTTGGTTTTGGATTTCGTTCAGAAAGATCTGAACCTCTTCCTCCACATCCACATTGAGGGAAACAGGGTTACGGTCTGGGGTAATCTGTGGTGACACTGCGATCGGTTCCTCCTGGTTTGAAACCGACCGTTGGCTAATTGAGTCGACGGACGACTGTGGTTGCCTAATCGTGTCCTCTGCGTCCAGCCGCGGTCGTTTGCGCGGCGATTCTCTACTGACATCGTCGTCGTCATCGTCGGATGAATCTACAGGAAAAAATGAATGAACGAATGAATGATTTATATGATACGTTTGTATGAGTTTTTGCCTTTTTAAAAATTTATAGTTTAAAAAAATATTCTGCTATGTTCTTTTATAAATTTTCAATAGCAAAGCGTAAATCTTTTCTTTTAAAGTAATAATAAATAAGAATTTACCCGAAAGCGTGTGTTGGATAACTGTGGGACGGTTCGTGATCACGGTCGCTTCCGAATGATCTAATTGGGGCCTCTCCGTACCAGTTTCGGAAGCCAAATCGTCGTTGATCATGTTGACCGTCTCAGCATTAATTTCGGATTCGGCGACTGCAGATGTACCTGCGGTGACGACGACGTTACAAACAGTTTCCATTGGAGGATCGATTTGAGTGCGTTCATGTTCTTGAGAGGCCGGGTCGTTGATTATATCTATTTTTTTTGAATAAAACATAAATAGCGAGAGTTGAATTAATGGAAACAGATAAGGTACATTCGTGATAAAAATCATTTCTTCATTGTTTGTTAGTTCTCTCGTCTGATTGCATTGAAATGATAATTTAAAGGAAATCATTTTTATAGACACATTACATAATATAATATTGTGTCCCGCCTGAATTGTACGGTTGGTTTTCGTGCGAATACAGTTCATTATGATGAATTATTATTTTTTTTTTTTTGTTGTTGATTACATGAAACATTTATACATTAGGTAGTAATAGTATTTTATAATCTGATTTATATTTATTATATATTTGTTATTAGGTAGTAATAGTATTTTATAATCTGATTTATATTTATTATATATTTGCTTTTTACATAATATTTATTATTCTTTTTAAGTATTAACGTATTACACAAAAATATATCCACACAGTAATGCTGAAAATATAGGAATTCTATTATCTATTTTTATATGTCGTGTTTTTAAATTTAGTATTATGTCGAATAACATAATATAATATTGTGTCCCGTCTGAATTGTACGGTTGGTTTTCGTGCGAATACAGTTCATTATGACAAATAATTGTTTTTTTTTTTTGGTTGATTATATGAAACATTTTTACATTAGGTAGTAATAGTATTTTATAATCTGATTTATATTTATTATATATTTGCTTTTTGCATAATATTTATTATTCTTTTTAAGTATTAACGTATTGCACAAAAATATATCCACACAGTAATGCTGAAAATATAGGAATTCTATTATCTATTTTTATATGTTATGTTTTTAAATTTAGTATTATGTCGAATAACATCATATAATATTGTGTCCCGCCTGAATTGTACGGTTGGTTTTCGTGCGAATACAGTTCATTATGACAAATAATTGTTTTTTTTTTTTGGTTGATTATATGAAACATTTTTACATTAGATAGTAATAGTATTTAATAATCTGATTTATATTTATTATATATTTGCTTTTTGCATAATATATTATTCTTTTTAAGTATTAACGTATTGCACAAAAATATATCCACACAGTAATGCTGAAAATATAGGAATTCTATTATCTATTTTTATATGTTATGTTTTTAAATTTAGTATTATGTCGAATAACATCATATAATATTGTGTCCCGCCTGAATTGTACGGTTGGTTTTCGTGCGAATACAGTTCATTATGACAAATAATTGTTTTTTTTTTTTTTTTGGTTGATTATATGAAACATTTTTACATTAGATAGTAATAGTATTTAATAATCTGATTTATATTTATTATATATTTGCTTTTTGCATAATATTATTATTCTTTTTAAGTATTAACGTATTGCACAAAAATATATCCACACAGTAATGCTGAAAATATAGGAATTCTATTATCTATTTTTATATGTTATGTTTTTAAATTTAGTATTATGTCGAATAACATCATATAATATTGTGTCCCGCCTGAATTGTACGGTTGGTTTTCGTGCGAATACAGTTCATTATGACAAATAATTGTTTTTTTTTTTTTGGTTGATTATATGAAACATTTTTACATTAGGTAGTAATAGTATTTTATAATCTGATTTATATTTATTATATATTTGCTTTTTGCATAATATTTATTATTCTTTTTAAGTATTAACGTATTGCACAAATATATATCCACACAGTAATGCTGAAAATATAGGAATTCTATTATCTATTTTTATATGTTGTTTTTAAATTTAGTATTATGTCGAATAACATATGGAACACTGGTTAACTACTACGTAAATTGGAAAACGATAGAACTCGTAATAACTAAAAAAACATCCGTTTTTGGGATATTGTGCACAATAATAATTTTTTCAAAAGTTCACCAAATATGTCAGGCAAATGGATTCGAACGAAAATAGATCATTTTAATTGTCGCAACGTATTATTAGAAAAGTTGATCGCTTTATTCGATAACAACACAATGTATATGTCGATTTTGATAACCTTTGAAAAATTTATCTTCATAAGAATATATACATTTACCAAATAGTAAGGGCCTGTATGAAATTTGTTAATAAAATGCGATTACCTGCAGCAGCTACCTCCTCTGCAACTGGTGGCTGTTGTTGCGGATGATCCCTCCTTCTTCCATCCGCGTAACGACCCTTTTTCGATGTTAACTGACCTTTACTTCGTCTAGGCATCTGTTGTAAATATATAATGTGAACAAATATGAAAATGGGTACGAATGTTTACTCACCTTAATAAATCTTCAACGAATTCTTTGTATATTTATATTTGCAATAAAAAATGGCTACACTTCTTCCGTGGATAGAAAGCATAAAATGGACGCTTTGACGTTATTTTCAGCATCGCCACCTTGCATTTTGCTTTCGTGTTTTTAATTATTCGCAAATAAGGTATTCAGCTATGTGGCAGCTATTGCGCGTGTGTGTTTCTTTCGTTGTACAATATGTTGGCCCTAACGCAACTGACGGATATCAGTATTTGTGATTTATGTCTTAATTAATCTAATAAGAATTGAATGAATGTCAATTTCTATACTACTTATACTAATAATGTATTCAAATTGCACTATCAATTATTTGGGTGAACGCACTTAAATACTTTATACGCGCATCGCGTACCGAACGCTATCCTTCTTCATCTTTGTCGTAAAGATTTGACAACTGTCAATAATAGAATATTTCGTTCGTTTGCAACATAATAGCTGTTTCTTATTGTCTTTACAATTTGCATTTTCGTTTATATTGTACTTGAGTGATGTCGGTAAAGTGTTGTTTAAGGTCTATTCTGGATTAGTGTTAATTAGAAGGTTATCTTGTCGGATTTGGACTGATGCTTTCGCAGCTGCGCTTCATTGTTTACAGTTGTAGCGGAAATTTTACGTTGTGGGAATAGGAGAAACCGGCGTCTTCTTTTTTGAAGTTGATCGAAAAGTATTTTAGTGCAGGAATATTTGGAGCTTATTTAATACGAAATTCTTGGAACACATCACAACATGCATGATGTATTTGTAATGTAGCACCGTTTTATGTATTCTTTATGCTGTATATGTAAAAGTATAATAATATTCTGAATAAAAACACCATTTTACTATACTTATTCTTTACTATATGTATAAAGTATTCAACAATGCAAGTAATATAGGCATTTTGAAATTACATAATTTAATTTCTTCAGCTGATCGCTTTACCTCATAATTATCACAGCGTTTCCACACATTTCTTCGGAGGAGGATCATAAGGGCTCTATACTTATTGGGAGACGTTTTACGATAAACTTTTAACACATCTGAAGTTCTGGCCTCTACAATAAGTGATTTTTGATATAATAATTTACATGTAATAAGATTGGTGAAAATAGCTATCTAAATACCTGGATATATATACAGAATAGATTATAAATGAGAGCGCAGCCAAAATATATACATCGTAGTTGATTCGAGTAAATGTTATCATACTATCGAAGGATGGAGGATAGTGAGCTGCTAATAAGAAATGAAGGACACCTCTCATTTTGGTCAAGCGTAGGCACAAATAGCATTTCCTGCCATATGTTCATCGGTCAATTATCTGAGTCAAATATTTCTTCCGAGAAGCTGTTGGATGAACTTTAAAAAGCTTTGTAGCTGTACTATATTCTGTGATGCTGCGATATTATATTGATATCTAGCTCTAAAATGTTAAAAAAAGCATTATATTAGTTTCATCGGAAAGGATTTCTTGGTTATCGCACTACATATCGAATACCCCAATGACATTTCTAGGGGCCGATTTATATACTATATCGTGTTACTGTTATGATATTCTTGCCCTCATAGCTATAGAGAGGTTGAAAAAAATAAAATTTACCTCATTAAAGAAACATATTGGTATTAATTTATCTTTGACAGGCCAGCCGAACATGACTCCATAAATCGAATCATTCTATAGAAATGAGCCCTAGTAGGGCACTCTTTGGCATTGGAGCGGTAATATCTGTCACGTGCGAACCTATATCGACCATAATTTTACGGTAATATATACTTTTCGTGCTAAAATTAGCGCGACGAATCGGCCCTTCTCGTGGTTCGATAGTTTGACGTCTCTCTCGCACGTTGCTCAATAATTTCACTAAAAACTGCATAATTATGATCAGAAACATATCTGAGCGTGTATTACGCATCTTAAATTACCTTAAATCGCTATTATTGTAGCCCCAAATAGCAGATTAGGTTATGAAATTAATACCATCGCAAATGACTATTATTCTCGAAATATTCCACATTTTTCCATATGCTAAGGAATCATTCAGGCTCCCAACATCTCTCTGGTGACGTTTCGACTCATTATGTGTCCCTTGTACCCCCATTTACGCTCGAAATCGTCTCCCGAAGTTCGCGTCATTTTACCGTGTGACAGATGCTGTTGACAATCTACGAAACCGGCCATAATTCCAACCTCATCGCCGGCAAAACACGCCTCTATGAATCGGGTCTTTTTGAGAAAAATAACGCATCTCGACCCCATTTTAGGGTTCAAACCGCAAGACGAAGCATGTGAGACGTCTTTTCCACATTAATCCCACTCCCCAATATCATCTCAACCTCCCAGGGAACATACGAAATTGCCCAACTTTGACAATGCCAAATCGATCGTAAGCCGCCATGTGACATTTCTCGGTCTTCAGCGACGTTCGCCTAACCTGCACCCATCACAATTTAGAATTTCGCGAATTTTCTCCCCTTTCCCTATTTTTAACGATAAACCTAAATACCCGGGGTCCAGTGCGACCGCCGTCGCCCGTTCGCCCGTCTACAATTTCCCTTTTAATCTGTTCCGCTTCCCGATCCTTAGGCGTAATAGTTTTTCTCGCCGAATTTACACGCTCTAGATAGGGCGACGCCTATGGTGTGCGACAGAGAGTAGACAAAAACAGGCTCATCAAGTTTTATTATTATTAAAATGTATTATAATAATCACGGCCTGCAAAATGACTGACAGTTTGTTTCACAATTCACGAGCTACAAGTGCATTTATCACTATCGCCACTTAACGGACATATTTGGCATAAACACTGCCACAACAAAATGTCATATTAAATTAAAATTATATAAATATCTCATTCAATACTTTCTAAAATAACTCTATTCAATTTATCTGCTTTAACTACAACTCAACTACTAGATTTAATAAGGTCATATTTCATTACTTATTAACTTTGATTATACGTAAATTTGTAACATTTTACTTTCATATAAACCAGACTATCGTCAACGGCACCCGTTATTAATATTATTTTAACATATCATTATTATTTACAAAAAACTAATATAACATTCAATTTAATGTAACATTAAATGATTACGCAAAACAAAAATCAGACTTCACAAGCAGGTCGTGATAATTATAAATGAAAATGATATACATATGAAACAAAACCTTTAAATAATGATTAACAAAAAATTTGTAATTGAAACTATACATATAAAACCAAAAATGTAAATCAACAACAACTTACCTATATAGCTGTACAAATGAATGTTAACTTTATTTCCTACTAATATATACAGTTTATCACTTAATGTAAAAGTTAAACTTAGCATTCATATATATTCTTCAAAAATTATTATATATATTTGACAAATTAATGTGTTTATTACTTTTCCAAATACAATTAGTAGCAACATTGTATGTAGTTATTTACATTATTTAATAGTAATGAAAATTAAAATCTTATAATTGTATAATTTTATTTTTTGTATTAAATACTTTTATTTAGATATTATAAATCGATTTTATTATACACGGCGTCTTTTTTATACATAATTATTGTGAAATGCATTATATCCAATTATAAATCTTTGTTAATATACGTAATTCAATTAATTTAAACTGTTTTTTTTATATTATTATTACAATTAAAGGTACCGCATAACCAAAACATATTTTTAAATATAACGGGTGTTTTCGTCTTTGATTATAGCTTTATTTTTGCTTTTAGGAAAAAAATCTTTTCTACAAAAGTTGAACAGTATTTGAATACTGTACTAAACATATTTTCGACTATACAGGGTGTTCACGAAGATTGAGTCTTTGATTAAACCTTTATCTTTACTTTTAGGAAAAAAACTTTTCTACAAAAGTTGTGCAGATTTCAATGCTGCATAACTTGAACATATTTTCCACTATACAGGGTGTTCCAAAAGTAAGAACAAAAAAAATTAATGAACCGACTTCAAGAAACCACCTTCCTCAAGTACCACCTTCTTCAAGTAACCACCTTCCTCAAGTACCACCTTCCTCGACTCCTAGATGCGCCAGCATCTAGTTATAATATACTAAAGTTGTACAGTCTGTTTTTTTCTACTCTTTGTCGCACACCATAGGCGTCGCCCTATCTAGAGCGTGTAAATTGAGTGTGAAAAAGTCGGACGCACTAACCGTGCACGGAGAAACGGATTAAAAGGGAAATAATAGATGGGCAAAGGGGTAGCGGGGATGGCACGGGAATAGGCGTATGGAAATTAATAGTTAAAAATAGGTCAAGGGGAGAAAATTCGCGGAAATGTAAATCGCGATGGGTGCGGGTTAGGCGAACGTCTCTGAAGACCGAGAAATGTCACTTGGCGAATTTCGACCGATTTGGCATTGTCAAAGTTGGGCATTTTGGTGCGATCGCCACAAGGCAGAGAAGGTGTTTGAGAGTGGGATTGATGTGGAAATGCCTTCACGCATGTTTCCTCTTACCGATTGAACCCTAAAATGGGGTTGAGACGCGTTATTTTTCTCAAAAAGAGCCGATTTATATAGGTGTGTTTTGCCGGCGATGAGTTTGGAATTATGGCGGGTTTCGTGGGATGTCAGATGCCGCTGTCACGCGGTGAAATGTCGCGAACTTCGGGAGACGATTTTGGAACGTAAAAGGGGGTACAAGGGACACGTAATGAGTCGAAACGTGATCAGAGAGATGTTAAGAGGCTGAATGATTCGCAAGCATATGGAAAAATGTGGAAAATTGTCATTTGTGATGGTACTGATTTGCTCTAACCTGACCTATTATTTGGGTGATAATAATAGCGATTCGAGGTAATATAACGTTTATTGGAAGGTTGAAAAGGTTCGTAATACACGCCCAGGTATGTGTCTGATTAAAATTATACAGTTTTTAGCGAAATTATTGAGCTAGGTGCGAAAGAGATGTCGAACCCAAAGCGCCGTTTTGTTGCACTAATATCGGCTCAGAAACCGTATCGTGATGTGGAATTGTTTTTGAAACGGCTTCATGTATCCTTCGTTTTACAGTTTGAACCCGAAAATGGAATGGAAACGCGAAATTTCTCTCAAAATTAATCGATCTATCGCGTCACACATCTGGCCGAAATCGTTAATTGTGCCAGTGACGCCCAATTTTGTGGCATCGACTCTGGCTCAAAAACCGTATCCAGGTATGAAGTTATTGTCGGGACGGCTTCTTTCATGTTTCATCTTACAATTCGAACCCTAAAATAGGGCAGGAACGCGAAATTACTTTCAAAATTAAACGATTAAAATAGATATGTTTGCAGGGGACATCTGTCAAATTTGACAGAAGTCGTTGAAGTGCGTTCGGCAAATGGCCGCTAAAACCTACATAATTCAGTGCGACGTGTTTTTGGGGTAAAGATGTACTCCAAGCAAGTGTAAGAAATCGAAATGTGATTTGACAAACGTTATGAGCTGTATAGCGGGAAGGTTGAAAGGGAACATGCCGAAATATTGTCATTTCAGATAGAGCTAATAGCCTAACCTATACCATATGTCAATTTGGAACAATTTGAGGTGGCTTTATTTTCGTTTACGGCTTAGTTCGTCGATTAAAAGGTGAAATAACTTTCGTAATGCGCGGTCAGGTATGTTTGTGAAAGTGATTATTCAGTTTTTAGATAGATTATTGAATAAATTTCAAGAGAATTGTCAAATTATGGGACGCTCATATTCTCAAATTATCGCGATGATTTCGGAAGAAGAGAGGCGCGTAGATAATGCGGAAAAGATAGTAAAATGACTGGATATAGGTGATGAAGCTCTGCGATAATGAAAATTACGCGCAGGTACCCAAAATATTGCAAAATACTTGCGGTAAAGGCAGCGTCTTTTGCCGATACGGCATTACCGGACAATAACGAAAAAGGGCAAGTAAGTGGTGTTTTCGCGATGTTTATTAATTAAATAAGAACAGTGAGAGATCTTATAGTCATTGCACACACGTAACATAGCTAAAATATCTAAAATAGTGTAAAATAAATTGAACTGTCAGTCATTGCCATGCTTTAATTTTTATGGTTCATTTGAATTTCAAAAAGTATAGATGCATTTAGCTCAGCGGGTTCCGTGTACGACAAACGCACTTCGTCGCCCGACGGTGCCGGGTTCGAATCGCGGACGATGCAATTTTTTTTTTTTTAATCGTACCTTTTTTTAAATTGTGCTTTACGGTTGCAAGACATGATTATTTATTATTGAAGCCAATAAATATACAAAAAAACATTTATTTTATGTACATTGATGTCCAGAATATTTTGGTGCGCCACACAATGGTGCCAAATGTCGAAAAAATGCGTCCAAAAAATACAAAACCATGAATTATTTTCTAACAAATGTTTGAAGGGGTTTGTGGTTGCTGAATTCAATCTGACAATATGTTTAGCAAAAATAAAATGGCGGATTGAATTATAGGAGAGAAATTTTGAAATATACGAGACATTTTGCAACAAATATTCGTACGCAAGCGTTTTGAGGTCGCTAATTTGATTCTGATATTAATTTTTGAAAAAACAAAATGGCGGACGCAATATGGGGGATAGGAATTTTGAAATATAGAAGCGCAATTTTTTTTTTAAGTTCGTGACTTATGCGATTTTTTTGAACCACTATTTGCGAATATAGAATCAAAAACAAGATGGCGCGACGAAAATGGAGGAATATTATTTTTAAAAATAATATTTTGCAACAGACAATTGTGGGTGCTTGGATCGTTGAATTTGATGCTGATAATATTGTTTGGAAGTAAGGGGGGAAAAAAAATAGAAACGATATCGCGAGAATTTTTTTTATAAAACAATAAGATTGCTGCCAACTAATACTTCATTAATACCGATATCAAACAAATTAAATTCACAATTAAATCAAATTAAAATAAAACGTTCATTAAAAAAAAAAACAATTTCCAATTATGTATATAATTTACTTTCTATACAATTACGTTAATATATTTATTAGAATTCTCATATAATTTGAAATAGATTCAACATCCCTTTAAACATTAATACCATCTTTTAATTGTTCATTACAATCACATTAATCATATATTATATACATGGCATTCCACGTAAGCGGTTCATTAAAAAGTTATGATTTCTACTATTTACTTATATTTGAGATTTGGCACCATCATCTTTCGATTGAAACTATAAATGTAAAATACTTTAACCAAAATATCACTTCCGGTTGACCGGAAATGGACGTCAACTTTGTTATTTTAAATAGAATGATATAATTTTCTTTACATTTTTGGATTCTACGGTCATAAATATGACAGTCTTCCTTAGCTATTCCTATAGCTACATGTTGCCGTTTTTGAGTTATTTAAGTTTTTCATTTTTTTTAAGTCATAATCATTGCATCATTGAGGAATTAATATCTCGGTTAATACCGCAAATAGAGACTCCAAATTTGCTATGTTATGAATGCAGATATAGCTCTACGAAATGGTACGCACACTTCGCATTATAATACTACAAAGTGTTCAAAACTGAGTACCAAGTGACATATTTTCGAATGCAAAAACTCAATTTTCTTAAATAGAACACCCTGTATTTTAATTCGAAATTGGGAGGTAAACATCATCCCCTATCATTTTGTATTAGCACTCCCTATATCTATCTTTAATAGATTTTGAGATATGAAGAACTTTTTGTAGAACAATCTAAGTAGCTTTAGGTTTAAATGTTCTTAGATGGCTCTGAATGGGATTTATGTCAAATTCATTGTCTAACCATAAGTGTGTGTGTGTGTATGTGTGTACGCCATCGTAATTACATTTTTGAACAATGCAATATAAATAGATATTAATGACATTGTATCATAAAATCATAATAATCATAAAATGACGGATAAAATGGGAAGAAAATTGAAATATAGGGAAAATCGTCAATTATTTTTTAAAAATTGTAACTTATTGGATATTATAAAAGGGAAATAGGGAAATAATACAAGGAAAGACGTAATAACGAAAAAGAGATAGGAAAGGGAATAGAATTTGATTACAGCTCTATTTTTGCTTTCAGGAAAGAGTCTTATCTACAAATTTTCTATAATTTAATGCCGCATAACCTAAAAATTATTAGAGTACACACTATTTTCCACTACACAGGGGTGTTCGCGAAGATTGAGTCTTTGATTATAGCTTTATTTTTGCTTTAAGGAAAAAAATCTTTTCTACAAGTGTTATAGAATTGAATGCTGCGTAACCTAAACATATTTTCAAATATACTGGATGTCAGGAAGATTGTTTTTTCGTATAGCTCTATTTTTGTTTTAGGAAAAATCTTTCCTACAAAAGTGTTATAGAATTGAATGTTGCGTAACCTAAACATATTTTCAAATATACCGGATGTTCAGGAAGATTGGTTTTTTCATCATAGCTCTATTTTGCTTTTAGAAAAAAATATTCTCTACAAAATTGTACAGGATCGAATACTCATAACCTAAAATTATTGTTTAAATATACCGGGTGTTCAGGAAGACTGGGTTTTTCGTTATTAGCTCTATTTTTTGCTTTTAGAAAAAAATATTTTCTACAAAAGTTGTACAGAATCGGAATACTGCATAACCTAAATTATTTTTAATAATACTGAGTGTTCAGGAAGACTGGGTTTTTCATTATAGCTCTATTTTTGCTTTTGGGAACAAAATCTTTCTACAAAAGTTGTACAGAATTGAATACTGCATAACCTAAAATTATTTTTAAAAATACCGGGTGTTCAGGAAGACTGGGTTTCTTTGTTATAGTTCTTTTTTGGCTTTTAGGAAAAAATCTTTTCTACAAGAGTGTTATAGAATTGAATGCTGCATAAGTTAAAAATATTTTCAAATACACCGGGTGTTCAGAAAAACTCAGTTTTTTTCATTATAGCTCTATTTTTGCTTTTGGGAACAAATCTTTTCTACAAAAGTTGTACAGAATTGAATACTGCATAACCTAAAATTATTTTTAAAAATACCGGGTGTTCAGGAAGACTGGGTTTTTTTGTTATAGCTCTTTTTTGCTTTTAGGAAAAAATCTTTTCCACAAGGAGTGTTACAGAATGAATGCTGCATAAGTTAAAAATATTTTCAAATACACGGGTGTTCAGGAAACTCAGTTTTTCATTATAGCTCTATTTTTGCTTTTGGGAACAAATCTTTTCTACAAAAGTTGTACAGAATTGAATACTGCATAACCTAAAATTATTTTTAAAAATAACCGGGTGTTCAGGAGACTGGGTTTTTTTGTTATAGCTCTTCTTTTGCTTTTAGAAAAATCTTTCTACAAGAGTGTTATAGAATTGAATGCTGCATAAGTTAAAAATATTTTCAAATACACCGGGTGTTTAGAAAGGACTGGGTTTTTTCATTATAGCTCTATTTTTGCTTCTAGGAAAAAATCTTTTCTACAAAAGTTGTACAGAATTGAATACTGCATAACCTAAAATTGTTTTTAAAATACCGGGTGTTTCAGGAAGACTGGGTTTTTTGTTATAGCTCTTTTTTTGCTTTTAGGAAAAATCTTTTCTACAAGAGTGTTATGAATTGAATGCTGCATAAGTTAAAAATATTTTCAAATACACCGGGTGTTCAGGTAGACTGTTTTTTTTTAATTATAGCTCTATTTTTGTTTTTAGGAAAAAATCTTTTATACAAAAGTGTTATAGAATTCAATAATGCATAAGTTAAAAATATTTTCAAATATACGGGGTGTTCAAAAAAAATTGATTTTTTTCATTATAGCTCTATTTTTGCTTTTAGGAACAAATCTTTTCTGCAAAAGTTGTACAGAATTCAATGCCGCATAACCTAAACATATTTTCGACTATACAAGGTGTTCCAAAAGTAAAAACAAAAGAAAACTACTTAAAATGTATTGCACATTATAAAAGATGATTCTCAAGTGAATGGGGACCGACTTCAAGAAACCACCTTCCTCAAGTACCACCTTCCTCGACTCCTAGATGCGCCAGCATCTAGTTAATAATAATAAAACTTGATGAGCCTGTTTTTGTCTACTCTCTGTCGCACACCATAGGCGTCGCCCTATCTAGAGCGTGTAAATTCGGCGAGAAAAACTATTACGGCTAAGGATCGGAAAGCGGAACAGATTAAAAGGGAAATTGTAGACGGGCGAACGGGCGACGGCGGTCGCACTGGACCCCGGGTATTTAGGTTTATCGTTAAAAATAGGGAAAGGGGAGAAAATTCGCGAAATTCTAAATTGTGATGGGTGCAGGTTAGGCGAACGTCGCTGAAGACCGAGAAATGTCACATGGCGGCTTACGATCGATTTGGCATTGTCAAAGTTGGGCAATTTCGTATGTTCGCTGCGAGGCTGAGATAATATTTGAGAGTGGGGTTAATGTCGAAAAAGTTTCTCACATGCTTCATCTTACGGTTTGAACCCTAAAATGGGGTCGAGATGCGTTATTTTTCTCAAAAAGACCCGATTCATAGAGGCGTGTTTTGCCGGCGATGAGGTTGGAATTATGGCCGGTTTCGTAGATTGTCAACAGCATCTGTCACACGGTAAAATGACGCGAACTTCGGGAGACGATTTCGAGCGTAAATGGGGGTACAAGGGACACATAATGAGTCGAAACGTCACCAGAGAGATGTTGGGAGCCTGAATGATTCCTTAGCATATGGAAAAATGTGGAATATTTCGAGAATAATAGTCATTTGCGATGGTATTAATTTCATAACCTAATCTGCTATTTGGGGCTACAATAATAGCGATTTAAGGTAATTTAAGATGCGTAATACACGCTCAGATATGTTTCTGATCATAATTATGCAGTTTTTAGTGAAATTATTGAGCAACGTGCGAGAGAGACGTCAAACTATCGAACCACGAGAAGGGCCGATTCGTCGCGCTAATTTTAGCACGAAAAGTATATATTACCGTAAAATTATGGTCGATATAGGTTCGCACGTGACAGATATTACCGCTCCAATGCCAAAGAGTGCCCTACTAGGGCTCATTTCTATAGAATGATTCGATTTATGGAGTCATGTTCGGCTGGCCTGTCAAAGATAAATTAATACCAATATGTTTCTTTTAATGAGGTAAATTTTATTTTTTTCAACCTCTCTATAGCTATGAGGGCAAGAATATCATAACAGTAACACGATATAGTATATAAATCGGCCCCTAGAAATGTCATTGGGGTATTCGATATGTAGTGCGATAACCAAGAAATCCTTTCCGATGAAACTAATATAATGCTTTTTTAACATTTTAGAGCTAGATATCAATATAATATCGCAGCATCACAGAATATAGTACAGCTACAAAGCTTTTTAAAGTTCATCCAACAGCTTCTCGGAAGAAATATTTGACTCAGATAATTGACCGATGAACATATGGCAGGAAATGCTATTTGTGCCTACGCTTGACCAAAATGAGAGGTGTCCTTCATTTCTTATTAGCAGCTCACTATCCTCCATCCTTCGATAGTATGATAACATTTACTCGAATCAACTACGATGTATATATTTTGGCTGCGCTCTCATTTATAATCTATTCTGTATATATATCCAGGTATTTAGATAGCTATTTTCACCAATCTTATTACATGTAAATTATTATATCAAAATCACTTATTTGTAGAGGCCAGAACTTCAGATGTGTTAAAAGTTTATCGTAAAACGTCTCCCAATAAGTATAGAGCCCTTATGATCCTCCTTCGAAGAAATGTGTGGAAACGCTGTGATAATTATGAGGTAAAGCGATCAGCTGAAGAAATTAAATTATGTAATTTCAAAATGCCTATATTACTTGCATTGTTGAATACTTTATACATATAGTAAAGAATAAGTATAGTAAAATGGTGTTTTATTCAGAATATTATTATACTTTTACATATACAGCATAAGAATACATAAAACGGTGCTACATTACAAATACATCATGCATGTTGTGATGTGTTCCAAGAATTTCGTATTAAATAAGCTCCAAATATTCCTGCACTAAAATACTTTTCGATCAACTTCAAAAAAGAAGACGCCGGTTTCTCCTATTCCCACAACGTAAAATTTCCGCTACAACTGTAAACAATGAAGCGCAGCTGCGAAAGCATCAGTCCAAATTCGACAAGATAACCTTCTAATTAACACTAATCCAGAATAGACCTTAAACAAACACTTTACCGACATCACTCAAGTACAATATAAACAAAATGCAAATTGTAAAGACAATAAGAAAACAGCTATTATGTTGCAAACGAACGAAATATTCTATTATTGACAGTTGTCAAATCTTACGACAAAGATGAAGAAGGATAGCGTTCGTACGCGATGCGCGTATAAAGTATTTAAGTGCGTTCACCCAATAATTGATAGTGCAATTTGAATACATTATTAGTATAAGTAGTATAGAAATTGACATTCATTCAATTCTTATTAGATTAATTAAGACATAAATCACAAATACTGATATCCGTCAGTTGCGTTAGGGCCAACATATTGTACAACGAAAGAAACACACACGCGCAATAGCTGCCACATAGCTGAATACCTTATTTGCGAATAATTAAAAACACGAAAGCAAAATGCAAGGTGGCGATGCTGAAAATAACGTCAAAGCGTCCATTTTATGCTTTCTATCCACGGAAGAAGTGTAGCCATTTTTTATTGCAAATATAAATATACAAAGAATTCGTTGAAGATTTTTTAGGTGAGTAAACATTCGTACCCATTTTCATATTTGTTCACATTATATATTTACACAGATGCTAGACGAAGTAAAGGTCAGTTAACATCGAAAAAGGGTCGTTACGCGGATGGAAGAAGGAGGGATCATCCGCAACAAACAGCCACCAGTTGCAGAGGAGGTAGCTGCTGCAGGTAATCGCATTTTATTAACAAATTTCATACAGGCCCTACTATTTGGTAAATGTATATATTCTTATGAAGATAAATTTTTCAAAGGTTATCAAAATCGACATATACATTGTGTTGTTATCGAATAAAGCGATCAACTTTTCTAATAATACGTTGCGACAATTAAAATGATCTATTTTCGTTCGAATCCATTTGCCTGACATATTGGTGAACTTTTGAAAAAATTATTATTGTGCACAATATCCCAAAAAACGGATGTTTTTTTAGTTATTACGAGTTTCTATCGTTTTCCAATTTACGTAGTAGTTAACCAGTGTTCCATATGTTATTCGACATAATACTAAATTTAAAAACAACATATAAAAATAGATAATAGAATTCCTATATTTTCAGCATTACTGTGTGGATATATATTTGTGCAATACGTTAATACTTAAAAAGAATAATAAATATTATGCAAAAAGCAAATATATAATAAATATAAATCAGATTATAAAATACTACTAGAAGCTGCGCTTCTAGTACATTCTATATATTTTTTGATAAAATATTATTCATGCATCTAGTAAATACTATACTTCGAAAAAGCGGATATATTACAAACAAATTTGGTATACAGGACGATACTCTCCTACAGTAGCAAGCACGATCAGGGTGTATGTCGAGGTTAAATCGACTCTCGTCAACGTTGTACATATGTATACAGGGTGTATCGGATATAGGGGTAAATATAGTAATATGTAGCAGCTGTAATTATATATGATCAAAAAGTCTTATTTCACCAGGGTGTCTCTGTGAGCATTAACGAGAAAAAAAAATATTTTGTAAATGCCGTGGGCTGGAGCCGCACCTGTGCCCGACCTAAATGCTGTCCCGAGTATACTCCCACATACCACTATCATTCAGAATGACGTTAAATGAACTTACGACATACCATTAAGGATAATACTAAATGAGTGCAATGTATTTATACATAATACCACGTTTAGCGGGTGCTTAACATGACGTTTCCTTGCATCAGGCCCGGACTGAAGAATTTTTGGCTCTAGATTTTACTTTTTTTTTTATTCTTTAATGATAAAATCCGGTTTCGGTGGGTTTGTGCCTTATATGTCGTGTAGTTAACACCCAAGCAAAATTTACTTTTTTATTTGATACACCCTGTATATTGTTTCTGCCAATGCTAGTAATGTAGGGGTTGATTTGATTAAGTATTTCTTGTTAACGGTAAGTATTCGGTATCAGTGCGTGCACAACGAGTAACAAATATCGTTGTCTTCCGCGATACTATATTATTTACCTTAAAGTACCAAACCTACTAACGTCCCGTTTTAAAGGCTTCGTGTTCATTTTTTCTTTTGCTTCTACAACTCACCGTGGATGATACACGTTATGAATTATTTTTCCAACAGAATTCCTATTTTCAAATTTTATGAGAACGTATTCATATATAGTAAATCGTAATTTGTCCACGTGAAAAATGGACGGAAAAATGTTAACAGAGGTGACTGTTAACATTTTTCCCCCACTCCACCTTTTTGAATTTATGTTTTACGTTTTCGAAAGAATGTCGTTTGATTTTACCTTGTTGTTTTTTCCAACACTCTAACGCTCTAATGTTCTAATCTAGATTTTGTAATCTAGAATCCAAACGTCAACGCGCCTTTTCAAAGGTTCGTGTTTAATTATACATCTAATATATCTTGATATGAATGACGTTATGTATGCATTTCTACGAAATGTTGACATATTATTGTTTAATATTTTCTCTATAGATGCGGACTCTAAAATAATTGATAGCCTACGTGCAAAAGTCACTGAGCGTCAACCGTCAATCAATACACGCTGCACCTTAAATAACTCAAAATATAAATCTTTAGTTATTCGTCTTGAGTACCAAATTTGTTCGCAGTGTATGCACTTTTCTGAGGATAGGTAGTAGAAGAATGAATGACTTTTTATTAAAAAATATATAAAATGTAAACAAACTCATTTAGTAAATAATATTTTATTATTTTATGTACATCAATATAGTTTCATTAATTCTTCAAGGTTGACTCTGGGTGAAGGTCCAGATTCTCATAAACTCTCTTTTATTAGTACAAGACTAATGGCTACATGTTTCGAGTGTTTTATGGGAACCTGAAGATGAGTGTTAAAACATTTGAAACTTGTAGCCATTAGTATTTTGCTAATAAAAAAAGAGTTTGTGAGAATCTGGATCTTCTTTCATTTCCATTAACGTAATTAGTTTAATTATTTTAAATGTCTATTTTTATTTAATGATTATTAATAATTCTACCTACTTGGTAGGATTTTTTTTAAATCATCGGTAGTACTGCCTTACCGTTGGCTCAAAAGACCATTGCTCCTTTTACGTTTAGGTGCTGAAACGTTTCTTGCTTTAGAATACAATGAGAAAGTGGTTTCCTACAGGTTTACGATTCACAATGGATCATCTAAAAGATTCAACTAATCCATTTGTTCATAAAACGTTTGAAGGTTGTGAAATTATTTCCTCATTAATCCTTTGATAATAATGCTTTTTCCTGCTTACGTCCAAATCGAATGCTGTGTTAAAGACGAGGAATACCATTTATGTCCAGGGAAGCTATAAATAAACGGGGTTTTCCTATTGCTATCCTATTATTTTTTTACACGGTTACCATTACCTCTCTAAAAGCACATATTTTCTACTCGGAGCATTTCATAAATTTTCATAGTATAAATATTGACTTATTCATCACGTAGGGTACACACAGCACATGCACACACAGAATTTTATTTCATTTTATGAAGGAACAAAAAGAAGAAAAATAGTTATTTATATCACTGGGCCAGAAACTACAGTTTCGCGAGTATGAGTACGGTTTGTGCTCACAATGTGTGTTGTGTACGAATACTCGCAAAAGAGTTTCTGGCCGTGTGTACACAATGTTTTTTGGGCCGACAAATCTTAATTTTGAATTGAAAATAGAAAAGAAATGTTGACACTAGGGGGTTGACAGTATAAGTTGGCACACATGTTACATACCTTAGTATTTTGACGTTTCCGAGAATAAATCTTTTTCCGTAATTTTCTTTCCAGTTTAATAATGAACCGTAAGCGTAATGAAAACACCAGTTTATCTTAACATGGTTGAACAGTGGCTTAATGACAATTTATTACACGTCTGTCATGTGGAATCTAGTGTGACCAACCTTTTGTGACATTTTTGCTTGCCGAAGTAGTTTTCTTGCCGCTTTGAAGTACTTCAAAATGAGCGTTTCTGGATGGAGGCGCAAAAAGGTGTTTTGCTACAGGGACATTGGTGGTTCACTCACTTTTACACTTCTGCAAAGTGGGCGCACTTTGGAGTCATCAATCATTGTTGTTTAAATCGGCTAACTATTGATATTTGATGCAAAATTAGATAACGATGAACTTTATTACCAATATAAAGGGTTTAAAATCGTTTTTTTTTTATTAAATGTGGTAGGCGTCAGTCATCTGGCTGGGTCTTGGATTTTCAAATTTTTTAACATCTTATTTTCGCCCACCATAAAAAGGCATTTCAACATTGTAAGATGCGAAAGTACATACATGTAATACAACGTTTTAAATGCATTGGTTCAGATAAACGCTTTAAGTTAATTCACATATGTCTTAGGTTCACTATTTACTAAATGCATGCATCTCAGGTAGTATATACTTTTCCTGCCAATTTACACCTACTGACGAACTCACCATCATCAGTATTACAACGAGTGTTTCTAGAGCAATTGTAGAAATTCACTAGTAGAAATAGGCGGAAAAGTTGGCTGACTATGGAAACATGCACTACACATCATAAAATATTACACATTTCTTGTTTTCGAGTGTTGCTTTTCTAGAATTGGCTCAATACTGGGAGTGGCTGCACTTAGAGACATTTGGCCTATGTGAAAACTGTAATACCTACATGCTATCTCAACAATTACCTCAAAAAGCAGCAACATCGAATAAATTAACTATCATCCTCTGGGGAGCCCAGTAATCCTTGCGCGGGTCCTGTGTCTTTGTTGATTGCTTTAGATATTTTGCTTGTTGCTCTTTATACAAAATTAATAAGGATCTTAAAACGTAAAATATTTTGTATCTCTGAAATCGTCGATTCGCAAATACATGTTCATTAAAACATTTTGGGCCGAATAATCTCCTCTCATTTTTACATATCTCAATAGAATTCATTGCTGACAGAATTGCGTAATATAATGGATTGTGTGTCTGTCATTGTTTCGTTTGTATTTACATTTTTTTTTCTGATGCTCCTCGTTCATTTTTTTATCATGGTGTACGCGTGTACTTCTTTTATTATAATCAAGAGCGGAGGTTCTAGTCGCGGTCGGCTCATTAAAGAATATGTCTTCGCGCGGAACGATGATGGATGACATGTTTTTATCGAAGAATCGCTATGAAGGAACATCATGCCTTGCACGACACTCCGGTGGTCTGCGCTTTTACAATTCGCCTGGTTTTTTTGAATATACTAAACTTGGATACAAATGAGTAATAAATAGTTTTCAATATAATTAACACACTCTTTAATTAAACTATAAAATATGTACACACATAGAGCATAAAGGTGAATTTATAATCAAAACCTAAATCCAATAGCAAAAATTGTATCTGAAAATCATATAATTAGGTTAATATATAGTAATAATCTATTTTCCAAAAATATATTTAGAAGACAGACATGCTGTTTTTTTAAATTTGCGGAGAGCAGTCGCTGAAATTCGTATATCCAGCTCTCAATTTATGACAAACGCAATTTTCACAACGTTCTACGCAAGCTGTAGCTGCTGTAGTAAGCCCATTTTTAGTGTGACATCTTTCCCAGCATTCATTATAATCATGGACTGGCACACGGCAGCTAGAGTTTTCTAAAATTACATTTTTTAGAATTAGTATTGTTGTACATTCTCTTCTTTTATTGATAGCTACAAAAAACTTTTACACATAACAGTAGAAAAAGTGTTATTTCCACAAGCTGTCCTTTATTGTTATATACAAGTCAAACTAAAAATGACAAAAGTGAAAGATACAGAGCGTTTCATGTTACTAGTCCACTATCTTTTTTACGTGATATATTGCATGAATCATTAAAAAATTATTCTGAAGACATTTTGTTATACCGGAAGTCGACAGTAAGGGCAAGACTATACCAGGCTGTGCTACTGCCTTTCGGACAAACTGGACCTTTGTGTTGACGAGCGAGCCATCTACGGCGTGAGCGCTATTATGCTTCCATTGTATCATATAATAATATATATTATGTAGATATGTTTATAGTTACACCACTACAGAAATTATGAATTATTACGCGCGCTACGTTTGAAATTAAAATTTCCCACTGCCTGCAGATGGCGCTACCTGTAGGGAGAGATTATTAATTAAACCGGTCATAGAGGGCTCTGGTTTCTAGTGTGAATGTAGTAGAACACACAGGTAAGACACAGGAAAGATATAGACCGCTCAGAAGGCTATCAGAGGTACACACGCCTGCGAACAGGGACAAGAGAGTTAAATATATAGCAGTCGTCAAAGCTCTTTAGTTAGAAAGCCCGAGAAGCAATCGTTTAAGATACAAGCTTGTGTGCATGCTAGAAGCCGACCCCAGCAAAAGCTGCTTGAAAATTTCATCCATAGATGATGACTGGAAAGAAGACCAAATTCGAGCTGACTAAAAGTTCGTGAGGATTTGAAATACCTGAGTCAAAGAAGGCACACAGACTAACTGAGAAAGACCAGTTCTATTTAGCAGGGAGTTGAAGTAATATTGGGCGCAATTGAGATCATTAATGATAGAAAAGGCGTTTTGAAACGAGTATTAGAAGGCGAAACTGGGGCGAACAGGAAGCTTCAGATCGTTATTCCTATGATATGTTTCATTTAAATTAGATGTATTATTCGCCCACGAAGAAGTTTTAGGAAGACACGAATTTTGTATATCAGTGTACAGATTGCGCTGCTGCTAATAGTCTTCACCAAAGGAAAATTTCAATGAGGCAATACAATGTTGACAGTCGCTTGGAGAGAATTGTGATTGATATTGCCGATCCATCTCCTAAAACTGAAAATAAAAATAAATTCATGATGATTACGGTTCATTACTTCAGCAAATGGGTGATAAATTGCCAAACCAAGAAACTGTAACGGTCGCTGAAACATTAATTAAAGAAATATTTAAGAGGTTTTCCGCTTGAACTCTGACCAGAGACGTAACTTTAAATTATCAGTGTTTCAAGAGGTGTGTAACACATAAGATAATCATAAAACCGGAACAACCGCATTACACTCACAATCAGATAGTATGATTGTTGCAGCTTACCAGCGAGATTGGGACCAGCTACTTCATCTGTTGCTGTTAGCATATAGAGCATCAGTTGACAAAACTACCGGTGACAATAAAATATGCTTTTCGTGCGAGAACTAGGCCTACCATGAGATATATAATTCAATGTCAAACCGAATGAAGAAGTAGTCGGAGATAACTGCGTTTCCAAGTTGTGAAAACGAAAAATTCATGATCGGTCAAATATCCATAAGGCATCTGACCGAATAAAAGAATACTAAATCAGGGCGAATGAAGGCGGATATCAGCTTGGCGACCGGGTTTCGCTGTTCAACTCTTAGCGTCGTCGAGGTTTCTCACTTAAACATGAAACGAATTAACGATATCACCTATCGCACCAGAAAGAAGCTTAGTGGTAAGCCAAGGGTAGTATTCTCATCGTGTTCAAGAAAAAATTTGGAGATGTAGAAGTCAGGTCGGCAAAACATTGTACTTGCCGGACAGAGAGCAGCCTCTATTCTATTTAATGACTAAAAAATCGGACTACTAATGGGAAACCAAGCTACCGTTAAAAGTAGGACAGTTTGATAAGTTTAAGAAAGTAACCATTGGATTTTGTGATTACTAAGAACGAAATACCAAAGTTAGACTGCGAACTGGATGGCTTGAAATATTTATTAAATGCGTTTTTAAGCAAAGCGATATAATTACGACCAAAATCTGTTGAATAGAAGCCGAAGGAACTTTATTTAAACAATAATATCTGCTTTAAAATGAGCTTTGACTTTTCAGACCATGTAAGACTTTTAAGTCAATCCGCGTCCCAAGGAGGCGGTGATCGTTACATTCGGATGAACACTCGCCATACAGATACACAGTAAGAAATAGCGCTAGTGTTAATGTTCCTAGTGTTAGGGTTGATCATATAGAGTTAAAATTGTAGTGTATTTATACACTTTGATTTAACACTAAGAAAAACTAGTGTACATAATTACACTAAAAAAATTTTAATGTGAAATAATTACACTAACAGGCTACTTAGTGCAATTCAACACTGGCAGAGTAAAGTATATACTCTATCAGTGTAACAATAGTCAATTCTTTGGAGTGCATATTGTATTTCGCGCGCTGTAATAACACATGATCAGATATGATGCGTTCTGATTGGCCAGAATAGTTGTAGCGGTTTAGTGTTCGGTACTTCAGTGGACAGGACCTACAATATGTAGGTACATCAGCCGCCAATACGCTATTCTAGTTAGGTTATGTATTACACACGTGTTGCAGTAAAATAAAAGGTAAGTGATTGTCTATATATTATAAACAATACATTTATTTAGAATTGTATTATAGGAGGATACCATCGGAAAGGGAGAAAGTAAATAGATCGAGTTTCTTATCAATTTTCTGATTAAAAAGGTGCCGCAGTGTTGAGTTACTGCATCGTCAGTAAAAGAACACCTGATAGCAAGGATGATAAGATGTTCAACATATTCAAAAAACTACTTTCGTGTTTTGTCGATTCGTTTAATTTCAATATTTGAGTTTATTTTTATACTATTTAAGTACTGTATATGTATAGAATTATTTTATGTCGGAGTAATTATGTTTTATCTCAACGAACACGGTCGTTGCTTTATTCATTAGTGAATAAGGAACTTAATTTACTTTCCTTCCGTTACAGTAGTATTGATAAAACATTTAATAGAGAAAATTACCTCTTTCTAGAGTTAACAATCACTATTGATGTTGTTTAATGCACACTAGTAGTGGTCTTACGATCTACACTAAAAGATTAGATAAACACTATGAAGCAGTAACAATCGCACTAGTAGTGGTATTCTATATTTACACTAAGGCATATTAAATATCCTCTAACTACTAACACTACTCTTAGTGTTAAAAAAATTACACTATTTAGAGGGACCTCCATGAACTCGGCGTAATGTAGTTCTAGTGTTAAAAAATTCTTACTGTGTATTAAAGATAGGTACAGCACAACGACTGAAAATATCATAGTGTTATTGCAAATGAAAATTAAATTGTTAATGATTTTTTTGCGATACCAGAATAAGTATTAGTTTCAATTAAAAATCATTTACAAATGTATAACACATCCGATACGCAGGGCGCTGATATCAACTTCCTTATTTCCATTGAATCGTTATAGTTTTTATCAAAATAGAAAGTCAACTGCTTCTCAAATATTTCATATTATCACACACAAAGCGTTCAAAAACTCATCTCATTGTCAGTATAGATACCTTAAGGTAACCAAAGCATTTTTAATGTATAAAAAATTGGCTGTATCGCCAAATTCTACATCAGTCACTTATATATTTATACATTTGGTATATCTATTCTTCCTGCTTTTTTTTCTTTTAAATATTATCATTTGTTTGAAATTACCTAAAAATATGTAAAAAAAATCCCAATTCTTTCTATTTTTCATTTTTATTTCGTTTTGTTTGTTCAAATCTATTTTTCATTGTGTAACGAAAAAGATAAAAATCACACTGAGAAAAATGAATTCTTTATGTCAAAAAACATGGAAATTTTGGATGTTCTTCATTATTGATTCAAAGGATTTTTAATTGAAACAAAAATGTCATATCCTAAAGCAAAAAAACGCTCAATATTGGAATAAAAATTTCAATTTACTTGAATTTTTGTTTTTTGGTTCAAATAACTATTTTAGGTAACAGTAACTCTAAAACCGCCCAATATTTTTTGTTGTTTGAACATTCAACATTGTTTCAACATTCAATCGCATTGAACGAAGCAACGTGATTGTTTTAGCGTCAAAGCAAGAAAATATTGATTGAAATAAAATATATTTGTTGGAAAAACCGGTTCTATTCAAATATTTCAGATTTTAGATTTGATAGTTAATATTTTTAAAATATACGCGAGCGCATTGTGTCACACGTTTAGAATTTGGTGGGGGTTAATAATGTTGGATGATATTTATCGTGTCTTATTTTTGCCTGCCGAAAACGTTTTATACATTGTGTTTTTGCACCATACAATAGCAGTAAGCATATTTCATTTCAGTAACTACATTTTAATATAATATGCATACCTATATTAATTAAATACATCTGCAAAATATTACAAATGAATCATATGCCTAACTGAGTCAGCCATTTGTTATAGAACCTGGCGTGTGTGAACTCTATTTAAAAAAAATGGGATTTTGAAGAACATGTAAATGCTTTCATTGGTAGTGCGCAAGCATTTAAACTTTTTCTGCGATTATGGAGTTTTATTTTGAGATCGTTAATGTATCACTTAATTGCTTTCTTGTTTAGTATCGGTAGATTAGGAAACTAATATTCAATTATTTTGCTATGTGCAAAAGTTCGTTTGCGCGTATCAGTTTCAAAAACGTAACCTGTGCCTTACTTACTACCAACACCATTTTTTTCTCGGAAATATATTGTTTTATATTGGAAGAATATTTTATAGTATGTGATACAACATACACTGTCGATTGAATAAAATACTGCTAGTAAAACTGCAATGACTGTTTAATTAAAACTACCCATGTATTTGTTGCAAAAAACTAATTTCGTTCAGCGCGTGCACTGCAAAAACTCCAAACCATAACAAATATTTGAAAGAAGGAACACGTATTTTTGTGGCAAACAATAAGTTTAAACATTTCCGAGTACTAGGATTAAAACCACAGACTGTTGCGAATATACAAATAGAAGAGTTCTTAGACACAAATACTTTTTTTGGCTGAAAAAAAATATTTGTGTCTGTCTCTCTCTGCTCAGGTCACTGAAATAAAAAATGCATATTTCATTATTCGTGAAGCTTTGTCGATGCATACATCTTCCGACAACAAACTTACATTATTTTTTTGTGTGTAAAACTGCAAGTTTTGGCTAGCAATTCAAAAAAATCGCTACTTGAAACAGTTTGCTTTACATGCGACGACATACCTATCTAAGGCGCATGTTATACCATAAAAGTTCTTTGCTAAAAAATCTTTTATGAAACTGTCATAAAAGATGTCCGTCTTTCAAAGTTAAGTTACCTCACCATAAAAGTTCCTTGACAAATAACTTTTATCAAAGAGTTTTTATAGTGTAATACTTGCTTTAAGCTGTTATTATGTTTCCACGGTTTTATCAGTGAACAATTAACAGGCACCGTTTTTTTACCTCGCCGGCATTGCATTAATTAAAGTATTTAAATAATGCAAAAAATGATGTTTCAAAGATTATCAAGGGCATACACTATTTTGTCGACTACGGTATACAAATCGTGCAGAATTATGCGTCGGGTTCAACACTGTAATAAAAAAAATATCATGTTCGATTTAAAAAAAAGTTCTGTTAATTTAAAAGTATTGGAGATGGGTATTCGACCATTCTTTTTTCTTAATGCATAAAATTACTGTTTTACTACACTATTAGTAAAGTACAGCTACGTTTTCTATGTAATGGTTACTTACTCTGAGATGAAGAAGCGAGTACTACCAATAGTCCTATTATTATTATTATTATATTTTTCATTTTAACGGAAAAGGTCCGAAGCCCTATAAATTTGTTCGAAGTATGTACAGTTTCGAACTAATCCACAGAAATATACAATTAAACGATCTATTCAATTTGAACACAATGAACAATAAAAGTACACGGTGCAAGTGATTTATAAAATAATTTAAGCTAGCATTTACACACATTCTTATCGCCTGCAAGCATGGCTGCTAAACCCGATAAATATTAAGTCGTGTTCACATTGCTCGTACTCAAACTCGCACTAACAATAAGTTGGCCATTGATGGAAATAGGTCATTATACCCTTCATTGTAAATAAAGTGTTTTCTTTTCTAAGTCATTAATATGGACATATTTAGAAACATCCTTAAGTATTGGTTTTCAGCTTTATTTCTTTAAAATTAAATTTGAAATAAAATGTAAATGACAGAGAATTTATTATTTATTGAAATCAGTTTTAAAAAAGGAATACATTAAGGCTTTGTTGTAAAGCATTTTATGTAGTCCTCGAGTTTGTTGAGGCACATCTTATTTCTACATACATTTCTTCAGATCTTTCGAATATGTGAGACAGCGAGGATCTGAAATTGCAGAAAAAGACAATTTTATATGACATTGTTATTTAACGTGAACATTGTTATATTTAAAAAGCCATCATTACATTAAGTGTTTTTGTTGCCTAAAATGAGATACTGCTTACATTTGCTCGTTTTAACATTTTATTGTTAATGATTAGTAGAGAATAATGTAGTACATCTATACACTTGGTCAAAGAGATATGTTGAAAGAGATGCATTTAATGAAGTGTATAGTGTTGAACTTTTACTTTTAATATTCATAGTAACGATGTCTCATAGATCTCGGCTCGTAATCGTTTTATTTATGAACATTTTTTAATAAAATTCAAAATTTACTACTTTAATGCAAAGCATATTATATTTAACCAATGTACATATTATTATTATATTTTTCTTTTAATTTCCGGTTTTAAATTGAAATTATTAAATAGGCACTAAGTATATTTTTTATATTTGAATTTTATATAATATTCAAAATTAAAAAAACACAGAAAAGAACTTTTAAAGAATTAATATTAAATCAGTGTGAGCTGATGTTTTAAGAAAAGTGTGAAATGCAATAACGTTTTCCACAAATTTATTATATGTTGATTAAATAAATTACCACTGGTTTTGTGACGACACAAATAAAATCACATATTCAGGTGCAGAAGTTCAAAACTAATAGACAACATTTTATACTAACTTTGAATTTCTATGCGTGAAGATGAAACTATTTGTGTCACGAAACGAGTCGCAACTTGATCAATAACAAATTTGTGGGAAAAAGTAACTCTATTACGTGTTATCTCTCTCCTAAAATGACTGTCAAATCTAAAAAAATTTAATTCATGTTGAGCTAGAAGAAAGCTTAACTCGAATTCGCATTTGATAATAGAAAAATCACTTTTTATGAAAAAACTGCCAACAGATGCTTTACCGTGTCCTAGTAGAACTGCGCTGATGTAATGAAAGACAAAGAAGCATTTATGAATTAATTGAATATATGTTTCTTTATAAATAAAACTCTAAGTTATGTGTTTCTTGAAGTTATTGGCTTTATTATTCACACTTGAAGTGTAAATTTATGAAGTTGTAAGAAACATGTAAAATTCACAGGATTATTTATATTAATAATTCACTCATGCGCAAGGAAACTTGCATTAAAACTTTTATCAGTGCGCAACTTCTCTATTTCCACGGCTTTAAAATATGTATATTGGATGCGTTTACAAATAAGTAAATTAGTGCTTACCACTATCATCTGCAAACACACATGAGACGTAATAAAGTACGACAATGAGTCCTATTAATATTATATTCTTCATTTTCAAACAACCTTTTGTTGAGTGTATGCACGCAAGCTTATTATAAACATGTAAACAGTAGTCATCCAATTTATAGGACTATTTTTATGTCAATAGACACTAAAAATTCAATCTAATGAAACGACCTATTCAATCTGGATTTAATGAATAATGAAAGAACAATGAACAATAAAAACAAACCAAAAATCGTTTTAAAGGTACTTCCGTGTTTTTTGAAAAGTAAAAAAAATATGTTAACTTAAAAAATCATATTGTTAGGTACAAAATTATGGTACGAAATGATTGGAGGCTTTATTACAACCATTTTTATTCACCATCATCACCAAGTATTGGTTATGTGCAATCTGACGAAGATGGAAAGATGGATTTGAAGAAAAATTAGTAATTTCATATTGTTGAATAAACAGCCCAACTAAAAATTTAGTTAATTAGATTGCAATTCAACTTAAATTTAAGTGTATTTCAAATCCACGTACTGACTGTTCTCTACGAAAAATATGTACTATTAAGACGTTGAGATATGTACATATTTTGAAAATTGTCTCAGATCAGTCGTATTTGACAGTGCAGCCCACCATCCGTCAGCCTGTTGGTTCGTCAGATTCATCGATTGTTTTTCCAAAAGTTTGCTGTAGGAAAACCGTATTAATTTATATAATATCTTTAAATAAAGGTTGAACAGAACAACTTTTCATATTCATTCCGTTGTTATAGAACATCTAATATATAACTAAAACAGCAAACTATTGCGTGGGCTTTGTCAAATGAAGTTTACCCTTGTCTTCTGTAAGTAAGAATAAACGTTTTAAGGATCTTCATTATCAGACACTAGAAAACTCAATACTCATTCTACCCCAAAGTGAACAAAATACTATCTGTCTATTAGGCGAATTTAATAAAAGAATATTTGAAACAATTTGTTAACATAAGCATCCGGGAATATTACTTTATATTCTTGTAATCTTGTAGAGTTTGAAACGCAGGAGAAAACATAAAGCTGTTTTAATTTATGAAATATTTTAAAAGTTCTGTTGGGGTATACTTACTTATATTATGTATTTGAAACTGGTGACTAGACTATAAATTATCCTGACAGATATTGTCTTACAAAAACTTAATCAAATATTTTTTATTAAACATTGGGTAGTTTCTTTCCTGTACGATAGTGATTGTGAGTAACAAAATGTCAGAGTGTAAATGTTTCAATCTCTACAACAGTATGAACAAATAAAATGATTTTCTAAGCTCCAGCAAATAACATTAGTGAACCTGTGATCGCGCTTTTCACATATTATTGTAAATATTATTGCAAAGGGTTCTCGCAAACTAGGCGCAACTACTGCAAGGTTAAAAAGAAATAAGAAAGAAATGAGAAATAACCACAAATTTTGTAGTACAACAACATTACAAATTATTACATTTTAAGTATTTCTTAAAAATATATTAAGCATAATAATTATTAAATATTTATATTCGCACGTTTCTATGTAACTTTCCACCTTTCAACCACATTAGTTTTTAAAATAGATATGCCAATTACTATATTCACACCCACACACCCTATCAGATAAATACGCTTAACTTGTTTTTTTTTGGGCTCTTTGAATCTCTAGGAACAAGGGAAGGATTCGCAACAAATGCCGTATTTTAAAAATATAGATATTGAATCAGTTATTATAGGATTTCATACATGGAACGCCATGTGACACGTTTCTAAAAAGTTATAACCAAATGTGCTAACAACTGTCGCCTCTATCCCAATCAAAATACAAGTAAATTAAAATCATGTACTTACAAATAATTTCTACACTTTTCTATGACACTAGTCATGAAATTTGTCTCATAATGATATTCTATATGATTTTAGTATACATTTTGAAAACATACACACCATTATATTTGCATTTACTAGGTTAGCAAGTTTATAGAAATATTTTTCCGCTCTTTGACTCTAGTGTAGTAATAAACGCATAAAATATCGGCATTAGACAAATTGATTAATTCGGGACAATCAATCATTCGCTCTTCAATTGCAAATGGGAATCCATGAATTCTCGAAACAAGTGTATCGAATTAATAAACTGGTGTAGCGTGGAGTAATTAGATTTTTCATGCATCAAAAATTCCCTTCTATTGAATTTATAGAGGCTTCTTTGTTAACTAGTTGCGTTTATTTGTCTTATTTGAAATATTCTTCAGGGCATTATCTGATATCAATCAACATTAATTAATTAATTATTTAATTTATGTATGTGTTAATTAATTAATGTATGTATACGCATATCGACAAAGATATCTTATTAATTTATTAATGTAAAGTATAATCCACATTAAAGTACAGTTAAATTATCAGTAGTATAGATAATATAACAGGAAATGCTAAAACACAAAAATAAAATGCAAGATAGAAATTTTTAAATGGGATGTTTTTGAAAGTTTATTTTGAGTGTTTTGTTTTTTTTCTAGCAATAATAGTGTAGAACTGCTACAAACTTGTCCAACGAAATATATTTAAATTATCTTCAAGAAGAATGAGAATATGTTAAGAAAAAAGATTTATTGTTATCCAATTAAGAGTATATGAAACAGCTGCGGTAATACAAAATAGTGTTTAGACATATGAAAATAAATACTACATACTAAATACATATAGGTACTACACTATGTTTTACCGGACTATAACATATGCTATTATTTAGAAGCCAAAAGAAAAAAGAGAATCCATGAAATGCCATATACACGCATTTTAAAATCAACATTGTTAATGTCAGCTTCATCTGGCATTAAGTATATCATATATCTGGATACTAAGCCGAAGGATGTCTAAATGAGACGAAGTGTGACGCAAGGATCAGTGCTACATTAATTCCGGAATAAATTCCGAGCCGCTGCTGGCGGGTCGAAAAAACGGTAGCAAATGGCAGGAGTTCAACTTTTGTACTATTTGGTATAACAATCATATGCGTGAATAGTTACCGCTATCAGTAGTTCTTTTTCAGAGGCCGTTGCTTACGCTGCGGGAAGTCCAACCGCCACGGCTGTAACTCGAAATCTATCCTCTTCCTCTAACGCTCCATTCCCATTCTCGGTACACATATAATCTTTGCTATCGTTTTAAAGTGGATCCGTGGGAGGTCCTGTTTTAATTATCCTGTCGTGATTTCCGACAAAAACAGCTTACTGTCTAATTGTTATTCGTAGGTATACGATACTTTTAAGCTTCTTTTTGTAGCAATTGTTAAAAGGTGGTGTGCTTAAGAAATATTTCTTTACTGGTATGTAACCAATAGATACCAATACAACAGCCAAGTAATTTTCTTTACTTATTTTAAAATGCTAAAATGAGCGTAAATATAATTTGTAAACATTGATTGCTGCAGAATATACAATATATAATTAGAGAATCTATGCGGTTTGGTTTAAAAATTTGCGTTATTGCTTTTAATTATTGTGCTCTGAAAAATGCAGCTATATATTTCTAGTTTACCATCATGTAACTACATTATTAGCATCTAGCTAAATTACCCGTGAAAATGGCGACATAATTAAAATGGCACACGAGTTCCTGATATGTTATAGCTGATCTCCTTCACTACTTATCTGGCAAAGTATATTACATACTTAACTCACTTATAGTTTTAATTAGACCGGTGTACGGACGGATTGACGTGCATTAATTAAAATTTCTCGATCACCCCGCCAGTCTCCTGACGTGGCTAATTAATTGTGAAACAGGCGTTTTCTTATCACGGCTACGACATTATTTAAAATTCCAACATGTCTAACTTGCCCACTAACAATGTCACCTTTCGCAAACAGACGTTATCTCTATTGTACAACTGTTATTATAGTTGGATTATTAATCGTCTACATTATTTGATAAAACATGTTATTTAATACCAACACCCACGTAAAGCACATGATAACATCACAAGTAGTAAAGAAGGAAAATAAGAAAGATTGCATATGCGGTTTTGGTTTCATTTGTTTGAACTTGCATGGAAAAATTACATATAAATAAATCACAATTTTATTTATTTACAATAATCAGCATGATTATGGAATAAAGGGAATATTCTTTAGGTAATCGATGTCAGTTGTGGCGAGGGATAAGTTTGGGGAAGTGAATCCCGTTTTACGATGATTAAACATACTCGTGCTTTGACGGTTCTAAGTCAGTCAGTTGATCGAATATTAGCACACCCCATATAACAATTTAAGCTTAAAATAAGCTTTTTTTAAGGTTGTCCCGACAAGCAAAAAGTTTGTCGGTAAGCTTGTCATTGACAAGGGCGTAAGCTTGTTGTAAGGTTCTGACAAGGTTTCTAGTTGACACAGGACAAGGTTTTCATAAGCTTGTCTGTAGAAGCATGTGGCAACACTAGAATGACAATGTTTTCATAAGCTTGTCTGTAAAAGCATATGACAACGTTAGAATGACAATGTTGAGTCAAGCTTTAGAGAAAGCTTGTGCAAACCTTAATAAAAGTTTGCAACAATCAAAACAAGATAGGAATTGGGTATTAATTTCTTCTTTTTCTTGGTTTTTAGGTCATAAAAATATGGGAATGTACATTAACAACGACGTTTCGTTTTATAGCTATATGGTCAAGAGACGAAGTTGTAAAAGGAATTGGGTATATTACCTCTTATTCAACTTGCGCCCGAGTACTAATTTTCGCGATGTGTATGTGAAAATTGCTAAAATATTCTAAGGCAAGATATAACCAGCAAACAAAAACCAAACCGAACTTCGTACAAATAAACTTTATTAAAAAGCTATAATAACGCTAAGCATCATAAATTTTGTTGTAATTTCCAAGTGCTTCCAAAAATGTTTTTTACAAAATTATTACTAAACAAAACTCAGAAAGAATTTTAGTAAATTAGATATAATTTGCGTTCATTTTATTATTTCTGCATGCCCTCCATCGTCTCCTAAAATATTTTAATTGTTTTCAAAATCACATCTGTTTGCATTAAACAAAATTGCAAGAACAAAAATAAAATGTATGAGAATTTCAGTATTTAACAAAAAAAGAAATTTCTAGATATTTATACATACATATTTAGATTGTGTTTTTACGTCTATACAGAAAAAACACTATAATGGAATCTATATTCCATTGCCATTGTGTTGCCGCGATCCTTTGTAATAAAAAAAGATAACTATTAAAAAATTAAACAATACCAGATATGGGAAGACAGGAGAAACGGCTATCAGTTTCCCAAGAGTCGACAAATCGTCGTGGATATAATCGCTATGAAAAGTAACTGTTTCCCCCGTTACTACAAAATATATTATTTTTACTATACTTAGTATGTAGTTATTAAACAAAAACTCGCCAAGAATAATTTTAAGCATTTCAGTCTCCTGAAAAAGGTTTTTCAAGCCTTCTCCTGTTACACTTTATTTATGAAAACTAAATTATTACAAATCATCCTAACCCCGTGCTCCACCTGAAAAGGTACTACACGAGGCTACCTATTCTAAGTACTATATGGGTTCCATAACAATTGAAATGATCCTACTCTAACTAAATAACTTCCCTATGATTTTTAATAACAAAAATATAATACAGTAGCCTCGCGACCATACGAATATTACTTTTGAAAAATGATAAAAAAAGTAAAATGTGATTAGTTCACATAATCGCGAGTCTACCGTAAATCAGTCAGCTATCAGTTATTATTAAATGCGCCCATGGAACGACTTTCGTTATCTCCCAGCATTCGCCAAGGACACTGATTATATATAATATACTTATATAAAATCAATGGCCACGGAGTAAGGGAAAACCATGGCAAAAACCTTACTCTGGGAGGAATCTGGGAAGAAGTCCCAGACCTTATTACTGATAGCCACAAATTATTATTATCCTTCTGAGTGCCGAAGAAGCAGCCCCACGTCTCCTCAATACCGACAGCCTTGCCGTTCTCGCGTAGCTGCTCCCTTTTCACGCATTCAGAAGTTGAACAGGAAAGATGATGACCTAAAAAACAAACAAAACAACAGCAGTACCTATTCTAATACTTAATAGTAACTTAATCCTAATTATTCTAACCAAGAGTAATTAAATAAATATTTATATTTTAAATATTATAGTTTAACACCAATTCCGACCACATAAAAGCATAAAATATTCATTTATAAGCGTGCTACCCTACTAACTATCTAAATATCATGCCGTAGCCTATCTAGTTCTTTAGCAACATTACTAAAAAATTCCCACCATTCGATCGACTTATTATCTCTAATATCTGTTTCGCGTCGCGGCAATTTAACCCCCTAGCTAATGCCCTAACCTCCGTACGCGACCGCCACTCATCAGTGAGTGGACATTCAAAATAAGCACATGCCTGCTGTATCTACCCCCTTCTCCTGTTACAGAATAATTCGCCGCAATATTGTTCTCTAGTGGTTTTCTTAGGATGTTTGATGTCAAACTCTTAACGTTCCTTCCATGGGTTGATATCAAATATCTAACCTGTAAATTTTGTTGCAATTAGTTCAATAAGAGAACATGGGTTCGGACTTAGGAATAAAGGTAGGTAATAATTTAAATAATATCAATTACTCACCAACTTCTTTCTTCTAGAAAAGAGTTTCCAACTATTTGATGGTTTAGTAATGTCATAGAAATCTATAAATTCGCTGAAAAAGAGTTTGATAAGTTATGAAATTGATTTTCCTCTTCATCCTTATTGGTTATTGTAGCACAATTGTAGTTAATTTAATGTAATTATTTATGTTCAAATTACTTTTTTTCCAAAATTAGCCCACACTTTTGTAAACAGGTTCTGTAATCTAAGCATTATTATTATGGCGAGTTTTCTACGCATATAATTACGTTCAATAGGTATATGTGATACAATATACAAGATGGCGCCTCTCCTATATCACTCAAACACGGTTATAAAACGTTGATTTGGTGCATTTACCGAAAAAATATTGTATATCGGCGAAGGAGAATTCCCAAACGTCACTTACAAAAAAGAATAAATTCGTGAGATCAAAACATATCAAATTAAAGGATCCTTTGTTCCTTGATCGAACAGTCCAACTTTACTGTATGTAAAATTATCCTGAAAATTCACTATTGCATTTACAGCAAGAAATATGTAATTTATGTTCCTCTTGTAGGTAGGTTATGTTAGTATTGTAGTAACACTTTATTGAACACTGAAATTTTGTAATACGATTCGATATTAAATTTGATTAATTAACAGATAAGGTAAGTAAAGTGAAGTGAAGCAATATATATTTTACTTAAAACAAAAATATTGTTACTATAAAAAATATATATTTATTTGAACTATTTCAATGAAATAATTAGTTATTTTAAGTATTACATACATTTGACCCAATAACTCTTTTATTTGAGCAAAATATTTCATTCGTTTAATTCTATCAAAGATGTTAAAACAAACAAATTTTATTAACAATTAAAATCAAAAAGCATCCTTTAAAATAGCTCCGATTCATATTCGGCTAAAGCGAAATATTTTTGTGGATATCGATGCTCAGCCTGGATGCCCAAACTACTTTTTCTCAAGCTTTACATTTCAGTATCAAAACTACTACCACCGTCACCAGTAACACTGAGCTAAATACCTAGACTAACTGTAAGACTACCTTTAGGCAAGTTCAAGGTTTATTTACAGCTTAAAATGAGATAATTTTTGTGTTCACGATCCTAGTTGACTGTCATTACGTTTAACAAATCACTAATCCAATCTTCCATTTCCTTCCTCTTGACTTAATAAACTATAAAGGTCTTGAACCGAAGTAAATTAAAAAAATAATGGTATAAATTTCCACACTTCCCTAACAATATTCAACTACATACGACACTCTTAACTAATTTGTTGTCACCAATGTGCTGGCCGATCTGTTATCTTAAATTATCGTGAAATACTTAAGGTGAGTGTAAAATTACAGTATTATTTCTTCTACTTTTGTGAATCTAAACACACCAACACGTTGAAGTACGATGTATTGAAAACTTTGATAACAGAATAAATTATATTTTTTGTAGTAGTCCAAATTTGTTGTCATTATCATAGATAAAGGATGTAATATAAAATTATAATATCTTTTGCGCCTCCATCTAGAAACACTCATTTTGCAGTAATTCAAAGCGGCAGGAAAACTGCCATTTTCCTGCCCAGGCAGGCAAAAATATCACTAAAAGCTGGCCACACTAGATTCCACACGACAAATCTGTAATAAATTGTCATTAAACTAGTGTACGTCTTGATAAGATGAACGAGTGTCTTCATTGTACTCATTATTGATAAATAGATATTTAACTAGAAAGAAAATTACAGAAAAAAATCATTCTCGGAAACGTCAAAATATGTACTAAGGTCAGTCAGTTCAAATATAATTTTATTGTTTACTTTATGATCCTTTTCTTGCACATGTACGGCTACAGTGGCTACACTAGATTTGTCGAAACCTCTTAAGGGGGTCACTACATATATTTATCCATATGGGAAAACCGCCATTACGTATGTCCCTTTTTCTCAGAAACGCCGTGTCTGATCTGATTGATTTTTTTATACACGTTATCTAGTATTGTCCCAACAGTTTAAGTGAAAGATTTCATAAAATTTCTAAAGACGTTTTTTTATGAGTTTTGCAAAATCGATATTTTCTTCGCTTCCTTTTTTATTTTTTTTTGTTTAAAGAGCAGATTTTTTTTTGAAAAAACGCTTCATTCAGTATATTCTCTATCAAATCTAGATTTAGAAAAAAAATATATCGCGATACTTTGAACAGGTTGCGAGAAAACGGAACAAGTTGTGAAAAAGCACAAGCGAAGAAAATATCGATTCTGTAAAACTAAAAAAAAGCGTCTTTAGAAATTCTACGAAATCTTTCACTTAAACTGTTGGAACAATACTAGATAACGTGTGTAAAAAAATAAATGACATTAGATACGGCGTTTCTGAGAAAAAGGGACATACGTAATGGCGGTTTTCCCATATGGATAAAGATATGTAGTGACCCCATTAAGAAGGCATATGATTTTTGGGATCGAGTTTTGATTGATCTTTTTAGTTTATTCAATATTTACTAAACCACAATCTTTACATGATATGTTATAAATTCCAGATTCTTTTAAACTATCTACTTGATCTTTCCTGAAATACTCTTAGAGCTGTTACTTGAAATAAACGCAATTTAGCACATTTCCAGTTTCTTTTGTCACTAATTTCCAGTGTACTTATATTTCTACTTTTTATTCTGTTCTTTCCACGCATGCCTATATATGGCTGCATTAGAGTTGTCGATACTTCCAACTTTAAAACGAGCTTAGATCAAATTTTGATTAATCTTTTGTTTGTTTATACTGAATCACAATATTTAGACGATATTTTAATAAATTCCTGATTTTTTTATGTTATCTGCTTGATCTTTGAAGTTTCTTGAAATATCTTAAGCTTTTACGTAAAATAGAAGCAATTTTTTTGTTAATTAGAAGAAAATCGTTTGCAGGCCTTTTGTATAACTTCGAAGAAACGGCAATTTAACATTTTTCCAATTTCTTTTGTTATTAATTTCCAGTGTACTTATGTTTCAAATTCGTATTATGTATTTCGTAATGCAATTAACAATGTATCCACAAAAGCAAAAATTAAGGAATTAATATGTGAGTATGCTTACAATTATTTGCGAGAATACGCAATGTTAATATTATAGAGAAACTTCATTTACTGTTAGGCAGTATGGAATAAATACAAATTACAGTGAGAGTAAATATAATGCCCCCTAACGCAATGTTTCGGACTAGTGCCCAGTGGTAAAAGTGGTTTGTTTGTGAGTGTATGATCCACACGACAGATGTGTTATCAATCAACACCTGAGGATGTACGAGGCAACTTTTCCCTCTAGATAGACAAAAATGTCGTCTTACATTGTCTCTCTCTCCCTCTCCCCCTCCCAAAAAATTAATTACAAATTAATGAATCTTGAACAACATATCGTTTTGGTGTCATTAATAACGCTGTTTCTTTTTGTTAAACTTTCTGAAACTATATCTTATTTATAATTCGGTTAATTCAACAATTATAGTTGTTGACTTAACAAATTGACTGTAACACCGGATTGGAGTCTTTCTAACATGGTTGCTACCACCTCGTAGTTAAATTCACGCCATATTTTTTTACTGCTCCAGCTTTAACTGCTTGGCATCTATGAAACATTCACTTAAGCAATCTTCATTAATGAACCTTATTTACTTAAAGGCCAAGCGTGTTTGTAATTATGCACCGTGCATGTTTTATTAATCCACAATTTCAACATATTACCAGCAGCTCCATTTTCCTAACTCCTAATGTTGCTAATCTACGTTGACCTTATACATATCCAACAAGACAAACAATAGAGAATCCAAAACTGACAGTAATTTAACGTTTTATGGTTACGACTTTTTTTTTGCAGCATCATACAACTCAATTTTTGCGTCAGGGTGTAGGGTGCCAAACCGAACAAACCCATCGTTAAAAAGGATTAAGGAATCTTCTCATTTAGGTACACCTTTCTAAATCATTGTAAATTCTTCAAAAATTTCTTATCTATACTAAGCTGATTACCCTTTTAGATAAATAAAATAGAAACCTTTAAGCTTTAGCTACTGTCGCCAGAATCAATTCATATAGTAATTCCGTCATTGACAGTTTTGAACATTAAGGCATAAGTAGATGCAATACAACTGCCAGCAATGAAATGATTACAGATATTTGTCATAATCGTAAAAGTAGCACTGAACTCAAATACAAGCGTAAGAGCTAGAACTGCAAACCATTAATCAAAGGGTACATTTATAATAACTGAAATAAACCTCTTAGTAAGCACTCAAGAAATAATTCATTGTTTTATTAAATACACATTCAAAAAAAGAGAGCTCTTATTTTCTGAAAAAAATATGAATATCACGTAGAAAGTCGTATGTAAAAAAAATCAATACGTACCTGTCCATTGAGTAGAAGACGAGGTAAGCACAGTAGCTGGCCATTACAGGCCATGGGGCAATAACAAACCGACATAAGTAAATACAATAAGCCGGCGAATGAATAGTGGTATTTGTTAGGTAGGCTACTTGTTATATGTATAATATAAAGAAGTGGCTATAGAGGAAGGGAGACGTCCGACTATGACTCGCATTAACTTTATCCCTCTTTCGGGAGATGCCGACAGGTCTTTTCAATCCCAGATTTCTCAAGTTTGATGTTCCCATCTTTTGTTTCTTTTTTATTTCACTTTGCGCTGGCGGTAGCAGTGTGTTAAACTCCCTTCCACGAACTGATAATTGGATTGTTTCTTTTCGAAAAAAATTCTGAGTATCCGATTATATCTGATTTCGTGAAATATTACTTTTGAATTGCATATTGGGCATTTGAATTTTGTCTATAGTATTTATTTACTTATTTCGTTCTTAGAGAACATTAGCTTTTAGCTTGAAGTATAAGATACATCTTCAATGCAATATACTTAACTTCACATTGCAAAAATAATAAATATTCCTTTAATAATAATAATACGAACCGTTAACTACGTCCATTCATAGACGACGTGGATCCAGTGGTGCGATTCCAAAATATTATTTCCACAAACCACTCAAATAACAGCGTACTCCTAAAAAAAACAAGATGACATATTTTTCCAAATCTGTACCTTATGAAGGCACGATGCATTCGAATTACTGCGGAATTACATTGTCCCATGAATGTACTTACTCCTCCAATAGCGTGTTACAACATTAGCTGTTGTCCTTAATTCCTTTATTTTTAAATATGTATCATTTTTTTTTCATTTCAATTCTTGTACCACCAGTTGCATGATTTGCCCTTCCAAGAATAACGAGAAAATCATCTTCCGTTAACTTTCTCACATACTCCGTACTGGTTAAAAACCCCCCTAAGAATACGCGTGTAGTAGAAACTGATTGATGACATAAATGTCAACAAGCGTTAAGTATGCCCAATAAACATTTTTAGTCATTGAAGGTACTGGTATTGTGTAACCCAATTTATAGTCAGAATTTTGAATTTGGTTGTTTTTTATTTTCATCCATTTACAAAAATTCAAAACAAATTGGATGTTACACTATTTACATATTTGCATCTTTGGTTAATAACTGTTTACTGTTTTTATCATCAAAATTAGGAAAAGGTCTTGGTTACACGGCATTTTATGTTTCATTATCTTTTATATCATTAAAGTAATACCGTCAGGGAGGTTACTCTTCAAAGCACGAGGCATGCGGCCCGCCTTGCAATCACAATTCACATTTAAAAAGCTTTTATTTTCCGTAAAAAAATACAATAAGTTACACGTACATATACATACACATTTAAGTACAGGAATCGAAAGTTGTGATTCCTATGATTTGATGCACGAACGCGCTTTGTAGTTTTTATGCGACAGCGGCGAACTGAGCCCACGTCAGATTGGCGCCGATTTGGAGTTTGTAGTTTCCGCGGCGTAGCTAGAGGAAGAGGGAGTGGTCGCAGTATCGCAAAAATCTATATTGAAGTGGGGTCAGCGTATCTTGGTCCGCGGCCCGCGGTTGTCGAGTCACGCGTCATCAGTATACGTCATGCTCGACTATGGGGATGGGCCTCCCACTATCCACGGCGTAGGCAAGGCGTGTGGAGTCAACGGACGGCCGTCTAAGATAGACTATTGAAATTAAAAACCATATGTAGAGGACCGTCGCATACGGACTTTGGTTTAGCACAGCTAGCAATGCAAAATTGGTTAGAAATATTTATATTTATTTATTATAGTAATAAAGTGTAGTCATTATTCCAGGATGACATCGCAATTAATTAATACGTTATTTAAAATCAAAATGAACTACTATTCATATCTTTTCTCAGGGTAAAAATTATGAAAATGAAATAGTAAATACTAATAGGGATTTATTCCTGAAATACTCATAATAGTACATTTATGTAAAAAAAACAAGCATTTGCTTAAGGTAAAAAACAAAGAAATAAAATTGTGTTTCCCATTCTTTGTAAGAAATACGTCCGCTTATCCTTAAAATAACAATTATATTTTTCACCTCGACGATCTCCGCTTAAAACTCGTCGATATAAAATCAAAAAAACACCTGAACTAAACAAATGACTCATGTACGTGCAAGTTTAAAACTAAATATATGCAATTCTGAAGGAATTACTTAGTATTTATATCTTAGAAGTAGATAAGTTTCCGATAAGAATTAACGTATTTTTCATTGTTAAAAATGTCTTTTTAAAGTTTGCGTAAGTACATTACATTTTTTGTGTGGGTATTATTTTAGGAAGGGCCATTGTTACAATCGCGGTTTAAACCGTAGATCAATAATCTTAGATTTAAACTTCACTGAGACTTACATCGATTCCCTAAAAAACACTCGACCTTTGCCATATTTTATCCTTAATCGAGGTCGTAATAATGGCTTTAGCAACTACATGAGGTAATAAATTAGTGGCTTTCGAAGGCCATCCAGCATAGCATATATCGGGAAAGAATAGAATGAGGGAGGCATTTATTCTTTTTCTTAGAATGTTGAAAAGCTACCGCCCATTTTGCAAAGAGGGTAGAAATATGCCTAACAGAAAAGGGCATATATTTTTGAACATCTGCTATAAATTTGTAATTTATACATTATTGCCACGTGTAAATGCTTTCAATTAAGGATGTATTTTGTTGTAGTTTAATGTTCATTTGTTCTTTTTGTTGATAATAAAGATAAAACTATTCTGTCTTAGTTTATGGT
>RXPK01001332.1:0-89626 GCA_004143645.1 Protaetia brevitarsis | reverse complement strand
TTGTTTCGAAAGTCAAGAAAAACAAAGGAAATAATAAACTTTCGAAGTCGTACACTTTGAACCGCATGTGTCTAGAAATTGGTATTCTTGAATTCCATGCGACTCGACATTTAGGTGTATCGTGTGGTCTTGCGTGACAACATCCAAAATACAAGCATCCACTCGCAGATATAGAAAAATAGTATTGTTAATGGTGAATGCAGAATTACTTGACTTTAGAAGTAACGAAATGCGATAATATCTTCGTCATTTTCATGATAGTTATTGTTACCTTTTGTTTATAACAAACACATAGTTTATCGAATAGTACCCTTTGTATCTATTTAGTTCATTCATTTTCTATTGTTTTTTCACTTTGACTTTGACTGGCAGAAGATTCTGCTTTTAAAGCAGCTGCTGAAAAGTGTGCGGTACGGGGGCGGGGGTCAAGAATTGGACGACGCATACAATTTTGACGTGTCGCACGAAAATAGTCGCTCGCACAGATTCAGGAATAACCCCCAGATCCACCGTTAAGCAAATTGTCTCTAATGTGAACATTTGTACATCATTTTCTGCTATATTAAACAAAATGTGCGTTTGCAGTGCTTAAGTTAGAGATATCTAAAAGAAGTGTAAATAGTAAATACCATTTTCACATAGTGCAATGTAGAATCCTTTGATGGTAAATTATCTATTATAAAAGAAGTTTTAGTGAAAGGTTTATAAATAATCTTTGACAAGGAGTTTTTATAGTGTAAGATCCTCTTAAGCGGTAATTAAGACTAACAAGAAAAAGGTGCTAATGGTAAAAAAGGGAAATTAAAGTGATTGCAATTTGTATACTTACTTACTCCTTCTAGTCGTTTAACAGTCCTACTAGTATGAAGATACACTATTCTCATTAAGTAGAATACCGACAACATTATAGCAGACACAATCAAAAGCCACGGGTTAACAGCTCCTACTACTGAGGTAATGCCAATTACTTTCAAACCAATCTGTAAATATATGTATAATGAAGCAAAAAAAAAACGTAGTAATGTAACATTAGCCATTGTTAAAAATCTCAGAATTTAGGGCCGAAGTAGGGCTTGCAACCGCCTCAAATATCAATATTAGTTTAGCACTATTATTAAGTTAACATATCACGAATCTAAGAATTCTAGCTAAGTATGTCTTATGTTTGTATTGTTTTCATTAGGCATATGTATATCTGCTTTGGGCGGATCTAAGTGTTAATAAAATTATTATTATTATTATTATTATTATTATTATTATTATTAAACAACCATACTGATTGAACTATTTATGCCTGCAACTTGACTTCAATCCTAAATTCTGAGGCTTATGATAATTAGAGCTGCTACTGTTCACTGGTAATACAGTATCTGCGAAAGTGGAAACAGATAGGGATGGTGACTCAGTCTCCATTCACCTCACTCGATAGATGAAGTTTTGATGACAGTATTTAGTGAAGCACGTAGTCTACGTACAGCTTTAAATTATAGGGTTTTATATATTAAATATACTTAGTGATATTAGAAGTGTTACATCCAGGAATAATTTGTTCGACTTCACTTTTTGGCATGAGAATGACTATGTTTAAAGCAAGCTATGGTAAGAATGTGAACTTTTTAGCTTTGATATTTTTTTTACGAAAGAAAATTATCCCTTAGTTTTTTGTGAAGAAACCTGTTTATCAGAGCTGACTAGTACAGAAATGTTTAGTTATTGCGCGTCCGTCTACGAGCCCATTTTAAGCGTAACAGAATGCCTAGAGCTCGAAGACGTCAAAATTATCACCGTGTTAGTGACTTTAAAAGGGGTAGAATTGTTGCCTATCGAGATGTTGGTTTGTCCTATCGCGAAATTGGCCGCTATGTTAATTATCCTACAATGACGGTAATGCGTGTGTCGTATGTGGACAGAAGAAGGTATGGTAACGGGTCACCACTTCTTCTTATTCGAGGCAGTATGACAGCTGCGCATTATGTTGATGATGTCCTACAAACCACTTTACTACCTTATATCGATGACAAGACAACGTACGTCCTCATGTTGCTCGTCGAAATATGGACTTTCTCCAAGAAGCAGGTGTTAATGTTTCGCCGTGGCCACCCCGTTCACCGGATTTAAATCCCATTGAACATGTGTAGGTTATCATTGGGAACAGACTGTCCATATTGCACTATCCTCCACAGACTATGATACAGTTAATCCACGAAGTTCAAGTTGCTTGGAACGGGGTACCATAAGCAGATATCGACCATCTCATTTTGTCGATGCCTAGACGTGTACAGGAGTGTACTTAGCTACGAAGTCGCCAAACCTCCTTTGATTTGATGAATCCTTTCATTTTTGATGTAAAACTATCACTTTGCCAAAAAAAAATCAAGTTAAACAAATTAATCCTTCTAGGTGTAGCAGTTCTAATGTCACTAAGTATAAAAAAATAAGTGATTCGGTTCAGTTATCTATATATCTTGATTTAAAGAAAAGTAAAATAACAGCGATTTCAAACGCTACGTAACGAAATATTCCCAAAACTATAAATTACTTACATGACAAAAGTCTACAAACAGCACATTTTCTAAGAAAAAGCAATTATTAAGATAAAATTGTCGTAACTTTCAGGGTCTTCGTTTAGCATTGCCATAACTACCTGCAAGCGTCGCAGACATTGATTGAACTAAGTTATAAATCTTACGTTCCAAGAGTTCCCAAATATGTTTAATAGGATGTAAACCTGAACTTTGAGGGGGTATATTGCGGTGTCTGGATAATGTAGTAACCACTCTTTCACAATATGCGCAGTGGTTATCTTGTTGGAATATCCATCAACTCCCAAGACCCAAACTTTCCACCGCAGCCTCAATTTTTTTTCTAAAATATTTTTATATAGGAACCCAACAAACACAACACTGTTGGCTATCATATGGTTAAGTGATGGAATAGTCGGCATCGTGTTGGCAATTGCTGTCAGTGGTTTTCCAGCAGTAAACATTAAATCGGAAATGTATATTTAAAATTGTTAGCATTATACCATAGCTGGGCCAACGCCCTAATATTTGTATAAATTATTAACTGGAGGCCCGAGGACGGCCCATATGTGCACTTAAATATTAAATATTTAATGTTAACTATATATATATATTAATATGATACGTACTGTATCTATGAAATCGCATGGACGAAAAGACAATATTTTTAAAACAGCAATCTTTTTTAAAAATTATGTTTGTCTAACCAAAGTGGCTAATAAGCTAGATAAAAAGCATACGAAATTTTGTAACATTAACATAATATAAAATTATTTACTCTACCACCGTGAGAACTTTTTTTTCAAAATATAATAAATAGTAATATTCTATCCTACAAGACACTGCATATGTAGATCACCGCTAGTGCGCCTGGCTTCAAAAAAACGGTAGTGGAAAATTGTTGGTTTGGTACCGTCCGAGTACATAATATGTACTGGCTTAATAAAGGCCTTTTAATGAACCGCAGCGTTGGTTCTTTCCCGGTTTAGTTCTGCCTAATCTGTTGGCAAAGACTCGACCTGAGTCCCCTATGCTGGTGCTAGGCCATTACTGACACTACTGGCAAAGAAATATTCAGCTTGCTTTGGCCCAGTCCATTTGTGTTTGTTGGGAATTGATCCATAGTTTGGTTAATAAATGCCATCTGTCCTATGTCAGATACAGCCATAGTCTCCCAAATAATAACACTGCCGCCGCCGTGCTTTACGGTCGAAACCATTTTTTTTTTAGTCCAATGCCGCATTTTCGTTTTTCCAGATTTTGGCCCGATCATCACTTCCGAAAACAATATACCTTGAAGCGCCAGTGAACAAAACTCTTGATTAAAAGTCTATTCCTTTGATGATATGCTTATTTGCAAACTCTAGGCAAAGACGACGGCTTTTTCCAAAATTAGCAGTTTTTTACGCGGAGTTCTGCTGAAAAAATCATGGTGTTGCAAACATTTTTGCGTAGTTCTTGGGTGAATAAACTTCCCTGATACACTCGCGATATATTCGGCTAACTTTGGAGTACTTACTTTAGGATTTGTTTCAATATTGAGCTGATATCGCTATTCGAAAGCTTTATTGGGCGATCTTTTCGCATTTTACTTTTAAAACTACCAGTCTCATCATAGTTTTTTATAATAGGCTGTACTCTCGCGCGATTTAAATTCACAATTTTTAAAATTTCACCATATGATTGGTTTTCATTTCTATGTTTAACTATTAACTTCCTGATATCAATAGGGAACCTCCTCTGTAGATGGCATTCTTCAGTCCAATTTTTTAGCAAAACGGGATAACGTAAATTAAATGGAACCTAATAGTGTTTTATTCAATACGAAATGAAGAAAAAACAGTGCCCAACCGTTACTGTTTGATGTGCCTACTATGGCGATAAGACTGTATGCAGACTTTTGTCGTGTTTATTTTCCATTGTACCTGCATTTTTTTTTTTTTTTTGAATATAAATCTACGATAAAATCGAAAAATGTGTTTGTTCAGCAAAAATTATAATAAAAATCAAAATTATACCAATTGTTTTCCGTTAGAAGTTTAGTTTTTAGTAAAACTAGAAAATTTACATTTGTATGTAGACTTAAGTTCTTCACTGTAAGGGTTTAAGTATTACAGGTGCACTTTGCAATGTGTTAACCAGCGGTGTGCTTAACGAGCGATTCTTGCACTCGATTATATCTATAACCATCGATCGTTCATTAGCTTACCGAGAACTCGAAACTCGGCAGAGCGAAGAATCCGAGAACTAATAGACACTCTATGTGTATAATACCTGTGTACATAGTATGTACTTGAACAAGTGAATGAATAAGAAGCGTTGTATATAAACTTTTTGCGCGATAAATAATCCGAAAGGTATTATATGGACGCATATTTCGGAATTTTTGCCTTGCTGATTTCCGAGTTCTCGGTAAGCTAATGAATGATTGATCATTCATTTGATACAACCGAGTGCTAAAATCGTTCGTTAAGCACATCACTAGTGTTGACACATTCTGTGCATAGCAAGGAGCCAGTTGATTATGTCAAACGAGGATCTCTGATACCTCAGCGAAAGCAGCAGCTCTACTGATGAAGTATACTATATACTAGTAATCCCAACCTGAATGGTATCCAGAAGAACTATGGGTAAAAATTCGTCTATAGATCCCATGTCCTTCGAAAAGCGATTAAGTATCCTGCCTGAAGAATTGGTATTGAAAAATCTCATAGGCGCGCTGACTACTTTTGAAAACATCCGATTATGCAAGTTAATGGAAGAACGCATACAATAAACAAAGAATGCAAACGATCTTGTTAAGAAAATGAATACAGTAAATGCAGTCAACCCGGCGTAGATAGAGAGGGTGGTAGTCCTTGACATAAACCCGTCATCTGAATCGGTAACATTACGTTCGCCTCGTTCTTGTTCGACATTGGTCCTACAATTCACTAGTATTATTTGAAATTCTTATAATTACAGATGGTGTACTTGCCAATATCCCAAAAAATAATCAGCGCTACTTCTTGAAAATTGCGCTAACGCAAAAATTGAAATGAGCGTCATGGCTACCGTTGAACTCCCACCGGCATTAAAGTATTTGCCGTAGATCCTTTTCCCGATATTTCCTGACATTATTGATTCTTTATTTCTTATAGGCATTTCACCACTATTAATAGGACTCTCTATAGACGGAATTCTGGGCAATTGGTCTAATGTTGTTTGTTCTTCAGTTTCCCTTTCCATTAATTTCGCGAAATCTAAACCGGATTCTTGCAGTTCCTGGTATGTTCCTGATGATGCAATCATACCACTTTGGAGAAGGATAATTGTATTAGCGGCTTTGAGGAATTGTAGCTGATTTGTAACGAGAATCACGCATTTATCCTTCAAATAACCGCAAATACATTCTTCGAATAGGTGTTTAGCAACACGAGTATCTACGGCTGCTAATGGATCGTCTAATAAATAAATATCGGCGTCTTTATATACAGCTCTTGCTAAATTTATTCGAGCTCTTTGCCCACCACTTAAAGTAACACCTTTTTCGCCGGAAATAGTGAGATCTCCATATTGGAATAGCGAAAAGTCCCTTTCTAGGGCACACACCTTTACTACAGTCAAATACTTTTCTTCGTCATATGGTTGTCCAAACAAAATATTATCGCGTAAGGTGCCTTCAAACAACCACGCTTCCTGGGAGGCATAAGATATCACGCCATTCACTTTCAAAGAACCGGATATTATCGGTAATTCTCGCAGAATTACATGTAACAAACTAGTTTTTCCGCTACCGACATATCCTATAATTGCTATAAGCTGACTAGTCTGAACGCTTAAATTGATGTTTGTCAAAGTCTTTTCTGGAAATGCATCATTCCAATTAGCTGTTACTTGTTTAAGTACGACACCGACCTCTGAGCGATTATCTCTGATACTACTCGTTATTTCGTTTTCTTCTAAAGATAGAAACCTGCTCAATCGTTTAATCGATATTATTGCTTCCGCGACATTTGTAATGCCACTAGGTAAATAAGTCGTCATTGAATGTCTTAAAATGTCATAAAAGGATGAAATGACAAATACGTAGTCCGCGCGAATAGTGTTACCAGATAAAACGTATGTTAAAATTGTTAAAAATATTGCAATACTTGATAGAAAATTTGGGAATGAGAGGAGAGTTCCTTTTATGTAAAAAGTCTTTTTGACATGACGTATTTCCTGCCTGAAAGACAATAATCAAATGTAAATATTACAACCAAGTCATATAACTGTTTTAATGGCTTACTTTCTAGCCGATGCTACCAATCTAGCAAAAGATTTCTCCCATGCGTACATTTTTATAACTTGAATTCCATTAATCACTTCATTCATCAGTCTTACTCTTTCGTCAGTCTTCAGTGCAACTTTCAATCTAAGAGCTGATGATTGCTTACCTAAATAAACTGAAAATATAAATAAAAAATATGTTAATTTCACGCCTTATTAAATCTATTAAACTAGTCTTACTTTGTAAAGGTATAAAAAGCATAATAAAACACACTCCAATAATTCCAGTCCATCCAACTTGACGGTAAACCAGGTACATTATGAGAAAGGCTTGTATTGGTGTTACCCATAAATTATGGATATTCATTGCGGCATGATCAAATCGATTTACGTCATTCGAGAGTAAATTTATCATTTGACCGACTGTTGTTTCGGCCAATGCCACTTGACTAAGTTTCAAAGATTTTCTGTATAATAACGAGCAACATGCAACTCTCATCTTCATACCCGTATGTTGAAGTTCCATCACGTAATTGTGTCCAAACAGCACAATTAAAAACGAACAGAGAGTTATAATTCCTGCATACATATATGCCTCTGATTCACTTATATCCGTTTGATTCGGGGTGTAATACCGTATTAAGTTCCCTAAAGCCATTGTTTGTCCTATTCTGAAAATTGATTTATAAAACTAATTATTATAAGCAACTGCATGTATATGTCTTAGATGGAAAACTCAGTTATTTAGCCTAAATTTTTGTCCTGACTTTGTCAGGTGGTAGCAAGTATCGTTTGAAGTACTTTAGCAAAACATTGGTCACAAATGATCAAGCGTTGATTTTTTTTTAAACCTTAAAACTTTAAGCATAAAAAAACAGTGTAGCGTGTGACAACAATACTCACAATTGTTGCGCTGACCACATTACATACTTCAAAACGCCTGATGATGATATCTTTGCTATCGAAACGTACGCTCAGTGCAGTGGAATTTGTGGCAAGGTGTCACGAAATTCCTCTGCAGGCGAATATTGTAGCCCAGTAATTGAGACCCCAGATTCGTTATTCATAGGTTGCGAGTTCTCGAGTCTTTGATGGTGCCATATTTTTTTTTTATATTATTATTTTCATCCTTGGGCTTTATTCCTTGTTTATCCATTAATTTACATATTTTTAGACAATATAGCTTATACATAAAACTTTAAAATAACTAAGAATAAAATAAAAAATTCTACAAACGCTTCGACATTTAATTCCTATCGTTTTCAATTGCTCTAATAATCTTAGAAAAAATTGTACCAACAATTTCTTTCAATTTTTTTTTCGGTTTTATTTATTCATTACTTGGTGTTTGTGGAAACATGAACTTTTAATTGTAATAGTATGCCCAAAGAAATTTTACAATTTGTTCTATGTACAAGATTTTTTAAAATTGTAGATGGTCTTTACAATCGTATTACAAATACAAAAATATATTATTACATGGCACAAACGATTGAACGAAAAACACAATTGATGAACATTAAATTTCAACAGGAATCTCATATCTTAATAAAACTAAACAAAAACAATTCACAAACTTTGGAAAATTAAGTAGTAACAATTCAGGTCAAAGTTTGAGAATCCCTAACTGGCTTGAGAATGTCTTTGATACAATCATCCCAAGCGAAGCTTCGGAGATATTAAGCTTAAGATCAAAATGTGTTATTGATTACAACAAAAATGAAAAATTACCTATTGTAACTATTGTAGCTAATGTTGAAAAAGCTATAAAACAAATGAGAGATGACGAAATTACTAATCGTAGTAATAACCAACATTATTCATAAAAAAAAAAATCATATTACGCCCAAATTACCATACTGCTACTAGATAAATGTAACAAAACAATAATTCTTAACACAATAGATTACCAAAGAAAAGTTTTAAATGTTGTCAATGACAATAAGACATACTATATCGGACACTAACACTTTTAAATAGGGACATAAACTTGCGTATAAAAACTCGCCGCATTCATTAATAAGCCTCGCCTTTCACTGCTATATCAAGTCGTTTCCTATAAGGGGCAATATTAACGTTGCATCTCTATTTAAAAATCTGATCGGTAATATGTGGTTTGTAAAAATATTCGTAAAATATAAAATTTTAAAATATCTGCCACGTAGGACGAATTTTAACATTTCTTTGAAAAGACTATTATAATTAAACATTCATAGTTGTTGGACACACAAACACTGAATAAGTAAACCTACAAACAAATAAAGAAAAAACATTTTGAAATTGTAACTATCAACGATTTTAATTTATGCAGATTTTCTGTAATATCATTTAGGTTATTATAGAAATATTTTTCATAATTCATATCTGCTTTTTTCCCAACATAAATCAAATATGTTTCGCATTTATTACTCTAAAATAATGATGTACTTGGAATTTACAGTGGTTTATCTTAATGTTGTATTGCAGAAAATGTGTTTGTTTTTATTGATTTTATAATAATAGGTGTGTATATTACATACTACAATAACCAAAATATATTTAGCTATTAATTGCAATGTTAATTACAAATATTCTCTTTCAGATAGTTCTAATTAAAGAAAGTATGTAGAAAATCTACAAATTAAATATTTTCGCATCTTCATTTGTAATTAGCTTTACTTAAATAGATTCCATAGAATACAAAAAAAAACAGGCTGGAATGCGCGATCTACGGATTATCAAGGCAGTTTGTTTTACCGCTGAGCTTAAAAACTAAACGCCTGGCTATTTATTTCAAATAATTGACAAAAGTGCTCAAAGGACCTTTTCTGCTATCTGAAAAAACCAGCACCAAAATTGAAGTTAAGAATTGGTGGGTTCTTCTCGTTAGTACCCACATCAGTTTGTTAATTACCTGCAAAACAACATCTTTCATACCTGGTGTTTAGTTGTAGATCTATCTATACAGATCTGACTTATTTTGACAAAAAAAAAATACATCCATACCAAAACAAAACTTTAGTTAATTTATCTATACCTTGCCTCAAAATTAAGAGAAGTAGCGGAAGTAGACAGGTTTAACTGCAAAATTTTAACGTGAGATACTTCTAAATAAAAGGGATAGAAAATAGCGGCAAATTTAAATTTATAGTTAACATGCAATTTTTTGACATCCGGCTTTGACAGATGCCAGGTAATTATCTAACCTTCTAAAACATCAATTTAGAACCAATGGAACATTTTTTGTGCTTTTAAATTGTAAAGAGAGAAGGGAAAGGAACCTAACCTAGAAATTAGATTTTGATGTCAAAACAACAAATCGTGACCGCAAGGAAATCTTACTTCAAAATGTCAAAAACTCTTACAACGATTATAATAGTAATATTTAATTTGCAATCATTTAATTTACCAAAGCAAAAAGAAACATTTTTCCACAAATAATTTTAAAAAATCGCTGTAGCTGTCAAACCTTGTCATAAATGGCATTTAGAGCACGAAACACTAGCAAAAGTTAGTGCATGAGGGGAAAAGGGGAGGTAAAACTAAGTACATTGGGAGTTTCGTGCTCCTTAGCAACGGAACGCTTAAATTGCAGTTAGAGTACACCGGAAGTACTACCGAACTGCTTTTATGAGTGAATGGAAAGCACCTAATGTAAATAAAATAATAAGATTAAAATACTTGAATGTTAAACGATGATTTACAGTTCAAAATAATAAAATCACTTGGGTACTGATACTTTTATTTTAAAAAGTAAACTTTATTTATGTATATACATAAATAAAGTTTATATAATTATATATTTAGTATATAACGTAGTGCCCACCTTAATAATTAATTGATCACTATTTGGCAAAAATCATTTCTGTGTCACTACTTCCTAAATCAATTATCAATACTTCTATCAAACTGCCCATTATTCCATCACCTATATTTCCATATATCTACAACAAGGTGATTCCAAAACATTTTAAACGTGCCCAAATAATTTTTTTCGTCTAGAAATAAATCGGCCACAGAGTAACAGTTTCGTGATGGGAAAAGTGTTGAAGAAGAGCTGAATTTTGTTTTTTTTGCAGTCATTATATATAGCCGTTAACTCTAATAACTTTTATTTTCGTTTTTAAACCGCCGAAATAAATCATAAAGAGTGATTTTTTTGAAATACCATTGACAGACCGCGTTGACAGTTTAAAGTGGTTTAAATAAATAATGACATAACGATTTCTGAAATATTTTCTTTTTATATCTAAACAAGGTCATGCGAAAACCAACCAAAAGACTACTTCCTAGCGCGACTGATATAATAACTCCTCGTAATTTTGAGACAAGATATAGTGATAGAAAATAATAAAAAAAACAAGATACTTTTATAGCTTTACTGCAAATCAAAAAGAAAAACAATGCAGTACCACTAATATAATTAGCTGATAAATTATCATTCGGATTATATAAAAAAAAACTACTTCTACTGCAAATCATTGTGTGTTTAGCTATGGAAATAATCAAATCTTACACGCAGCAATAAAAATTTGAGTACGTATAAACAAGCAGAGTTTAATCCCACTGATATAATAAGAAATTGGTATTTCCATTAGGGTTGTCTTCTTTTATCACATACTTACTTTAAAATAATTTCATTCGTAAAAGTAACTGTTCCTAAACACATTAATTTGCAACCAAATACTCGTATCAAAGCTCTTGCGAAGGAGGGTTTTCCCTTTTTGCATTCCTTCATCCAGGCTTCCTCAAGCTTATCACCCAATATGCTAGAAGTGTGTTCTGGTAGAGTGTCAAAAAGATCATTTACATCTAAATTCTTTCTTAAACCCTTCACGAATGTTGGAATAAACCACCTAAAAACGAAATCATTCCGTTGTCTACTCATTTAGTATAAAAATATATAAACTTACGCGAAAATACATATCGAGAAACAATTGGCGTCTTTCCTGGGATTCCTAGTTGTGGTTATATTGGTAGCATTCATAACTGGTTTGCCCTTAGGATTGCGGCTTAAATATCTAAAAATAAACAAATAAAACTCCTTAAAAGAACACATTTGGATAAAATGTCAGTTTGACAATCTCAGTGCATTAATAAAAGTAATTAAATATGGCAATCATATTTCCATAGTAAATAGTCTGCAAACATTAAATAAATATGCCATTAATTTATAATTATCTGATTATGTGCTAGTAATAGACAAAATTGGAAATTACCTTGCCCTAATTTCGAATCAGGGAATTAACCCTAAAAAATAAATAAAAAGAGTTCTGAAAAGGATTTAAATTTTTAAAATTTCATCATTACATTTGTACTCGTATTTATATTGTTTTTATCATTATAGGTAGTTAATTATTGCTTTTCTTAAACTGTAATTTTATGTAGTTCTTAAATCAAATATGTATTACAATCACTCCAGCTTGATACTTTGTTGCACAGTAAGTGTGACCATGAAAACTTATTATATAACAAATAAGTCTTACAAAGAAGTTATACACATATGTAGTTCTAGCAACCAAGTTAACAGTAGTAGAATCTGAGTATCTGAATAACTTGACTTGTAACTGACTACATAATTTAGATATTTTATGAGGCCTTTTTACCAGCAGAGTATGTACAGATATTAATCGTAAAGTCTTTACTGACATAACACAACGGTTAAGAATGTATCTATCCTATTTTTATTAGAATCTGTATTTATAGCAATAAAATGTATTATTTCACATCTATACTATAACCTGTTTCTTTATTATGAATTTTTCCATATTATCTTATTTGGGCAAATTTAATATCTATATTTTCTGCACCTTCTAAATACATGGTGTTTTGTATATTTAGCAGCTATCTTATAGCAACATATTTTTTTAGTAAATATTGGTTTAGTAAGTAACCATTGAATGCTTAACTTACTAAAAAAGTTGCGCAAAATTTTTATTTTGTTTAAATGGTAAACTTCTACCATGGATGAATTTATGGTTCATTCAGTATATTTTTCATCCCGATTGTGGACGCGTATTTCAACTATCTAGCCGCAAACGAAATCCAGTACGCCAATTGGTGGATTATACATTCAAGATCAACCTATCTTATCTATGAAATAAGCTTCCTTATTGCTAAAAAAATTATTAATGATAAATTTCATTAGGTAATAGCTTTATGATATCTACGGGTTTGATTTACGAATGAAAAAAGAACCCAGGACATGAAATTGTTGTCGATAAGTTAGAAGAACATGAGTTGGTGTTTTGTTTGTGCATCGTCTTTGGATAGGATAAAAGCATTTTCTCAATCTATGTCATAACCGGTTTCCCTAGTATGCAGTATCAATTTTGATTTTTCAAATTCTCCTTTCATGTAGATCTTTTTGTGTTCTTCTATTGTTATTTTGAGGGGTGTGCTTGTTTCATCAATGTATGACCGTTCACATTCGTTGTATACACAGTTTTTGATTAGTTGCTGCGATTTTGACTTCGGTTTCTTGTCTGGGCGCCTTTGTTCTGAGACTTCTTGCTTTGGACAACATATTTTCCGGATATCCATTTATTCTGAGTATGTCGGTGAACGTTCGAATTTATTTACTTGCGTCAGTTGAATTGAAGCATGTTTTTTTTGCTGTGCCGGATAGGGATTAAAAAAAATCAACCTACACAGAACAGATTTACATTACCAATCAAACCACCGATAAAATAATATGAAAATAGAAGTTGCAAGATTCAACCGACGCAAGAAAAGAAATAAGAATAACTTTTATGCTGATCAGTTTCCCCATATTACATATAAATACAAGTTTCAAATGATATACCATATCAACCCATGAACATTCATAAATAGGGTATAAACCTATGTATAAAACCTTTGCTTGCTTTGGTTGCATATTGCAGTGGGAGTCGGCAACCACACCCACGGCCCTTCTTCACTTCTACACGCAGCCTTTCCAAACAAACTACAAGCGGCAGTATTAATCTGGCACGCGTGGAGGAATGTAAGGATCCGCCGCTACTCTTTATTTCCTCCCATGTCGGCCTTTTATTTCTTTTTCATATAATCTTTCTGGTTAGGTATTCCATTTTGTTTGTTTTTTAGTTCTTTATTATAAATCCCTTTCGCTGCAGTGTTAATTTACACATGTAAAGAAAAGAAGAAAAATAATTGAATGAGACTACTCGTGCATTGATGCTCACGAAGTAGTTGACCGTTTTATATCTGCTTTTCAAGTTAGGCCAGTTTTAACCGTAGCAACAGTTTTAAATATTATACGCAAGTGTGAACCCACCTGCTATGTCACCAATTGTCAAAATATAATGACAAACAATTATCCTGCTTATACAGCAAAGACTGTATAGTTGTTTCTGCAATAAGCTTTTTGTGATTAACATGTAGGCATGAGAACCGCAATAGCATTACCTCCCCGATCTCCCGATTTAACGCTCTTAATCCTTTATGACTTCATGAGCGAGCTCATCACCCTTTAATGACCTACGATAAAAGCAATATCTATGCTGTTGACAGTAAAACTAAAACACTTTTGCACATACCAGAGGGGATTTGTTCGAGTATTCGCTAAATTAAAATTGAATTAATTAAATTAAAGGTTTTAGTTAGTTTAGAAAAGTTCTTAATTTTTTGCGGATTATTTTTATTTAGTGTTCTTATAAGAATCTTTATTTCCTTTAACATTTAGAAACATGTTTTTAATTTATATTATTTGTTACATATACAGGATATTCCACGTGGTTCATTAAAAGTTTATGATGTTCAATTATTTAGTTATATTTGAGATTTTGGCACCATTATCTGTTCGATTGTTACTATAAATGTGGAATACTTTAACCAAAATATCACTTCCAGTTGACTGGAAATGAACGTCAACTTTGTTATTTTAAATAGAAAGATTTATGTTTTATTCTATTAGTAACCATGTGAGAATGTCGCTGTTCGAATAGTCGGTTCTATTAATATTGCATTGTACAAAAGTGTAATTACGATGACATCCATAAACACTTATGGTTGCTCAATGAATTTGAGATTAATCCCATTCATAGCCAGCTACAAACATTTAAAGATCGGGCTAGTTAATCTGATTAAGAAAAAGTCGCGCATATCTCAAAATCTGTTAAAGATCCCTATACCGATCTTTAACAGATTTTGAGATATGCGCGACTTTTTCTGCTGATATAAAATGATAAAGCATATTTACTTCCTAATTTAGAATTAAAATACAGGGTATTTTTTGAATACCCTGTATGTTAGAATGTATAGTGCGCGGAACGTTTCTTAGAGTTATATTCACATTCATAACATAGGATATTAATTTCTGAATGATCCAATGATTATTACTAAGAAAAAATGAGAAACTTAAATGACTAAAAAAATGGCAAAATGTAGCTATAGGAATAGCTAATGAAGACTGACGTATTTATGGTTGGAGAATTCAAAAATGAATAAAAAACTATATCATTCTATTTAAAATAACAAAGTTGACGTCCATTTCCGATCAACAATTTTGTATTTTCTTTGCTTACTTAAGCCAATGGCTTGTTTTTTTACTTAAAACACTATTATGATGAATTTTTCAGGAATAACTCCCTTATTATATTTATTATTTCATTTTCATAATTTTTACCCTAAGAAAGATATGAATGGTAGTTTTGATTTGAAATACTATAGTTATTAATTTGCGACGTCATCCTAGAATAATACTACACTTTATTACTATAATTTATTATATTATTTATCGTCGTAGAACAAATTAAAGTAAGAAACAGGGAAACATTCAAATCCATAAGCAGAAAAGAAATAAGTCGAATACTTACACAGAAACTTTAAATCTACAATAGAACGATGTGTACAAAGTAGCGCCAGACATTCTGATTAAATAATTACTATTTATTTATACATAAATTTCAATAATTTTTTCATGACTATACCGTGGCCCGTTTTTTGATATTGATGCATTTAGCAAAAACTCTCTGATGAAATATAATACCCATACATCTTGTTTGTTATATTATTGAGCATTATCTTTTCCGTTGTACATAAACAAATCATTCCTTCGAAATATTCATATAACCGATCAACATTAGGAAAATTAGATTTTCATGATGAAATCAAAGATCGACAAACCAACGTATCGATTTTCATGTTTGTTATTTTCATAACCCAAGAAATGTGAATTTTTTTATGAGTACGTAGTGATAAAGGACGAAAACAACAAGAGATAAAGAAAGAATTTATTCCCGCAATAAATGCTGTAATTAAAAATATAATTTGAAAAAACTAAAATTTCTAAGGTTAAAGATTTCCAAACGGGCCACCAATTTATCTGTATAAAGTTTCGTGGTTCCTTTGACAGAAGTTGGTATGTATGACTTTCTTTCTCATGCCTTAGTAAGTTGGCATCATTTTCTCTAATAACTTGTGAAATTCTGAATGTTATCAAAAACCATGTAAATGTTAGAATTTTAATAAAATTGCAAATATTTCAAAAATAGCTGAATGTAGAGATACAGAACTTTAATGAAAAAAGATATTAAAACAATCCGTAAAGATCATTAAGGTAAAAAAAACTACATCATATCATTTAAATTAGGAAACTTGCTGTTGACTTTCGATATAATAAAACGTTTCCGGAAGTTAAAATTCAACTTCGGTTTGTTATTAATTTTTTTTATCGCATTAATCTAGCTGGAATAGGTCGCGCAATTACGATCGTGGATGGAAGATAGTGCTCTGAAACAACCTGTATTATGTACAATCCAGTGGTCTTAAGGTATTTTATGTGAAATAATTATGGGGATATTTATCATAGTATGAACTTAATACGGATCTTTTACAGGGTTAAAATACACAATTTAAATCACAATTCATTCCATTGTAATATAGGTGTATAATATTTATCTGTTCGTATCGTATAAAATAACAGAGTACAGTAAATTGTATGAGAACCTGAATTATAAGATGAACTTGTCAGGGATAGCGCTTTCCAAATAAGTTGAATGAAAATTCCACAATATTTAGTGCAAAAGAAACATATTTCCATTTCCTAAGTTCTTGAAACTATTTACTGAAAAACATTTTGAATTTTCTTAGTTTTGGGCTTTTGAAATTATTTGACAAAATAATGAATGCAAATGCACTTCGATGCTCCTTCTGAAAGCTTTGATTCGATGGCGCATGGGATTCAAAAGCAAATATTTTCTTTCTTCAAACCTTGGCTAAAATTTAGTTTTTAAACTGGAGGATACGAATTGATTTAATACTTACAATACGTAGTACTTAAAACTTTAAGATGAAGTTGGTATTTTATTGAAACTTTGTAAAATTATAGAAGAATTAAAATTAAAATATGTCTTTTATAAATGAATTTTATAACAGAAAATATACTTCATTAATATATTAATCTGGTCATTTCATATTAGTATTATAAAAAATCTAACAAATTTCTTATTAATCCTATATTCCTATCTAAATGAGAACACTTGATAAGCACGTTTTATTTGAGGTGTTTAAAAAACCGATAACTATCGGATGTCATTCATTACTTTTCACGTAGTCTCTCGAGTACCTAGGTATTTTGATACCGTGTGCCCATAAAATCTCTATCAATTTAATGGAAAATGTAGTGATACATCTTTTTTTGGTGATGTATTTAAAATGTTAACTTTAGAAGGGAGAAGAGTCGTAGAATGGTCGGCATTTACGAAACCGCATTAGAGCGGCGCATGGAACTTATTACAGCTGATATGTTACAGAACGTACCTATTTAGGTCTAGTGTATGGTATAGCATTGGGAAGAGTGCTCAGAAATAGAGGGCGATCATGTCGAATGGCGTTAGTTATGTTACAGCTTATTTTTTGACAATATGTTTATCCCTTTAATAAAGCTTCATTTGCTACAATCGATTTCTTTCCTTAAATGGATTGAGATTTTATTGACACAGTTATTTTCCTTGCAAGTAAAATTGTCGAAAAATGTCTTTTTGAAGAACCACATACTCGTCTAGTGTATTATTCGATTTCGGATTACTTTGGTACCCTATAGCTTAGAATCGGGTACCAAAACAGTGACCGCTCATCTTAAAGAGCCACGGGGCCATGGCTCACAAATTAATCATTTTATTTATCTTTTATTTTCTATAAAAATGCGGATAAATACACATACTATCTTTCTCAAAGTAAATGTGAATCTAAGCCCAATAAATTCTTTATTATTTATTATTTATGCAACCGAAAATAGAGTACACTCAAATATTAATTAAAAATGATTGGAAAACAATTCTCAATTACATATCCCTAGCTATAGAGGATTTGTGGTGTCGGTTGCGTAGACAATCGAACATTTGTAGAGCTTAGATTCCGATATAATTTGAGAAAGATGTTACACCCATTTAAGTATAGAACGAACAACGAACGTTGCTATTCCCATGATATGATACGACGAAATATGTCCTGTATTTATTTATGTGAGCGGGGAGCCACTTCCAGATTGGCTCCGATTTCAGACGATTTGTAGGCCTTCTACATATGTAGATGACCGTCGCATATGGACTTTGGTTTAGACACTTCCCGGCAATAAAAAATGTGTTTAGGAATATTTAACAATTGTAGTAATAAAGTGTAGTATTAATCTAGGATGACATCGTGTACAAATTAATAACTATTTCAAAATGAACCTCATACCGTTCTTACGGTAAAAATTATGAAAATAAAATAATAAAATAATAAGGGAGTTATACCTGAAAAATACATCATAACAGTGTTTTAAGTAAAAAACAACCATTTGCTTAAGTAAACAAACAAAGAAAATAAAAATTGTGTTTCCCTTTTTTGTAAGAAATACGTCCGTTTTATGCTTAAAATATCCATTATATTTTACTCGACGATCTACGATTAAATAACTCATGTGCTCTGTGTCGTGTTATGTTTTCGTCGACATAAAATCACAAAAACACCTGAATTTGCGTTAGTTAGACGAGGGAATGTAAACAAGTGGTCCGTGTACGCACAGTTTAAAAATATATGCAAAAAAAGGAAATACGTTAGTATTTAAATTTAGGTAGATAAGTACTGCGAATAAGAAAAAAATGGCTTCCAAATTTGTCTACATTAATTTTTTTTGTGTCGGTATTATTTAAGTTGGCAATAAACGAAAGCTGAGCTTAACTGATGCAAAACTTTATAAAACTAATGAAATGGAGGAGGGAGAGGGGGAGTTTGCTCGAGATTGGCCCCACCACTCAATATTGTCACGAGCCGCCACTGTGCCAAGGTGTTATAAGAGTATTACCTGAGATTCGATTAATCGTCAATGTTTCGTTTTCCATCATCGATCGGTTTCGTTCTTCGGATTCACGAAGTATTGATGTAATTATCTAATCTATTACAAAAACTTAAACTGCCTATTTATTCCATATTGGCGGCGGTCAAAACACCTGTACTTTATCGCACCGTTTTATGTTATATTATATTTTCTACGGAAATAGAATTTTATTTCGGAATATACAACCAAAAAGTCGTCCAAACTGAGAACTCATGCGACGCAAGTTTCTTTTGATAGTGATGACATTCGTTGCCTCTCACAAAAACTCATGCCGCATATGCCACGTCCAAATTGAAATATGCGTGCGTTATGGATCCGTCTCAGTAGACGTTTATGCAGGTTTGGTCACACCTTAACATATATTTCGGAACGCAGATGAGTTCAATTTTTTCTGCACGCTTTTGACGTTCAGTGTAATCAGTTTGTGTTAGAACAAATATTTAGCAAAAAGGCAAAGACCGCAAGGTTTTATGGGCTAAAAATGAATGAGAATAAAACAAAGTGTCTGATAATGAAACAAGTAACAACAAATGAACAAAGATATAGTAAAATTCGAAAACGGATGCAAGAAACTATAACTTGGAGAAAGTAAGTCTCTTTGAATACTTGAGGGTAAAGATTACATATAATAATGAAGAGAACAAAGAAACAGAAGAGAGATCAAACAAGGGAAGCAATGCATTGGGGTCAATAGAGAAAAAGTAAAAATCAAAAGAAATTTTCAGTGCAGCGAGTCAAAGTATATAGAACAGTAATAAAACGGATGGTACTGTACGGGCGTGAAGCATAGGCGTTGTGGAAAAAGAACGAAATGAAAGTAAAGGTGTGGGAGGGAGAGAAAAATGTTAAGGAGTATTGATTCTGGGGAATCAAGACACAAGAAGTAGATTGAAGAAGAAAAACGAATCGTCAAATAAAGGAACTATATACGGGCACAGCAACATAGTTCAGCCACAGGCCTGATAAACTGCTAATAAACCGTACGTGCATCGCTACGGCGCACCTCAAAAGTCAACCAGACATCTTGGAACACAGGCGTCATCATAACGCGTCATGCTTACGTTTAGTTGGTACCTTTCTAGGGACCCTTTGCGTTAAGTTTTTTGCAAAATGTAAGTTGGGCAAATGTGATTGAGGAGCAGCTGGTGCGGTATATTATCCAACCTTGCAGTTTAATTGTTTTGTTTATTTAACTTTCTTGGTTTTTTGCTTTTACGGACTATTTCTAATGTATATTATTCACATTTCTATTTTACGAGTAAGCCTTGTAAGTATAAGCCTATTATAGCATTAATCATAAAGATTTTAAACTACTATTTTTTAATCATCAGTAAATTGTACGGCAAACACTCTATACAGTAATAAACTGTAAAAAGTAAATATATTTACTCTAAAGAAAACATACAACATTATATTGTTAGGGAAGGTTAAGAGTCCACGTTCAAACAACTCATTAGATTTTATCCTGCATATTTTTATATGGCGTATGGCTTTCTTTTATTATTTTTATTAATCAATATCAATATCAATATCAATAAACCTCTATGGATAGTTAAGAAATGATTTAGAACGCTGCTTATGTTATCTATGTATATTGATTTTAGTATATGCAAAAGATTAATCTTGTAATAGGTTTCGGAATAAAAATTACTTGTAACTCTAAATTGCCCACAATTTTAATAAAATAAAAACACAGCTTTAACGGCATTTAAAATACAAGTTAAAATTTAACATGATATATGCTGTACTAAAATTTTATGTCTCGTTAACTTGATTTATTTGAATACACGCTATATCGACGTCACCAATAACGTTTGTGTACCAGTATGGCACATTTCAATTGAGCTCAATATCAGCACTCTATTATCTCTATGAGTTCAGCATATTAAAACACAGAGGAGTATCCTAGAGCAGGATGCCAAAGCAAACATTCCAAGACAGTACTGAAAGAAGGAGAGGAGGAAAAGAAGAAAAGGGGTAGACCAAAGAAGAAATGGCTAGATGCAGTAACAGCAGACCTAAGAATTTTGTGGATATTGGACTGGAAAAGTACATCACTGAACAGATGAAGGAAAACTGTGTGTGAAGAAAATTGAGAAAACATAGTGATAAAATAATTTAAATCATGGGCCTTAAAGGCCCGTGGAACTGATGTGTATTCGATGGGCAAATAATGGAACATACATCACTGTTTACATCTTAAGCCGGTTTTATTTTATATCTACTTAATTTAGTGTGGTATTCTGATGTAAGTTTAGGATTAGCAAAAAATACTTATCATACACAAATATTTAAGTGCAATTTCATATGAAATTTTGTACTAAATACATATTTAGAACCCATAAAATAACTACTTTACGTGCGTTTTTAAGTACATGAAATGGCCTATTATACAATATTGTACTTGTACGGAATCACGGCCAATTAGGTACTACAGGAATAGATAGCGTTGCTGTAGTGCATAGTTTCTTAATTATAAAAGTTAACCATCAACTCACCTTCATGCAAATGTTTTCACCGCTAAAATCAACTGATTACCAGTAAACGATAGTTAATATATTCATAGCATATACACAGTCAAAAATGTATGTGTTACATAGTTGACATGCCACTTTAGCTTTTATTTATTATCATATTTCAACTTTAAACACGTTATTATAAGTGTTCCATGAAAATTTAACATCAGAAAAACCGATAATGCAATCACCACAACTAATAAATTATTTATTTTGTATATGAATTCTTATTATATTATATCGAGCTGAAAGTCATCTATTTTATTTTTGTGTTAAAACATAGAGCATTCCAGAATAAGATTTGGAACATTTCTCTTAAAAGAATAAATATAATTATGCCTTTAATTCCATACCTTATGATGACACTATTATAATAGCAAGGACTCTGTTTAATCAATCTATTAGTCCATTAGAAAATTCATTAGAGTATCACAGTCTAGATAATAATATAATTATAAAAGGGCAAAATAATTCAAGAAAATGAAAATTGGGAGTACTTAAATTATTAAAAAAAAAAGTATATTGACTGAGAAAACAAAAAATCACTGAAAATGGTAATTAGCATTTTAATTTCAATAATATAATAGGAATAATAGCTAACAGTTGTTGCAAGAATTGTATTTATTTGTCTCAATTATTAATTAATATCTAGGCATATTAAATTATTTTGGCAAAACATGGGCAAAACTTACTTATTGTTAGAGCCTTAACCGCCAGTATATAAATCTACATAACATATTTAAACTTTTTTAAACTCAGACACGTCATACTCAGCTAAGGTGTAAAAACAACAAATATGAATATTTGAAATAATAGGCGAAATTATCAAAGTTATAAAAAATTTCGAACTCGGTATTGCGTAATCTCTGAGTGTTTTTCGTGGTCATTTCGACGAAACTATAGAAAATCCCCGACCAGATTTTAAAATTGTTATTCGTGAGGAACATACTAATTATCCTTGAAGTAAAACACTCAGTGTCAAGAGAAATGAAATATTTATTTGTAAAATTATCGGTTTAAAATGCTGAAAATAAACTTATGAGTATAAACTACTTGTTCTTAATTTATGTTATTTAATAATAATATAGATAGGTACTGTATATAAGGCAAAAGTCTTGCATCAGATTTAGAGAGGGATATAGATAAAGAGAGAAAGATACCATCTATGAACTGTGCGAACGTAATATAACAAGCAAAAAATAAAATAATGCCGCAGAATAGATAAACTCACATTTGGAAATACAAGTCAACTTATTTGAGTGTTTTTCTCTGAGAATATATACTGAAATAATTTTAACATTATTATTTTCATCCTAATAATATATTTTATGAGTACGTATTTCACTAAATTCACTAGTTAAATTTTTGTTTTATTTAGTGGAATGCAACGCATGTAATACAAAAAAATATATATAAATAGTATCGTGGCTAATTTATTCATTTATTGGTCCTAACAAATACTTAATTTTGTGCTATAATTTGTTTTATATTTAGTTGGAACAAATTCATTTAAAATTCAGAGGTTTGTTTTTTTGAAAAACGCTGAAGTATGTCAGTTTTTGTTTTCAGCAGGGGTTACGGTAATTTAAATATCCAGTGTGGCCCAAAAAACAAGTTACGACCACCAACTACATTTTTTCAAATAGAAACACTTATTTTTTATATCCTTTTTCAATTCTGCATCGAATTCTAAGTATGTTTCGTGTACCATTTCCTATACCTAAACGAGAAATTCATGATTGAATTAATTAAGACCATATTTCTGGAGATGTTTTTTTTGTATCAAGCAAAACATTCCATGTTGTATTTATTTTGTTTTTTTAATTCTGGTATTTTCGATAATTCACTTTTCACTTGTCAACGTATAGTGACACTTCAAGTAAGTAATTGCCAAGTGCAGTTATAAAGTTTGACAGAATTGCACGTTTAACTGAGAAGCAACGAATATAAACTTTTGATGATGGTAGGATATGGTAACAGAACCCGAACACAAGCTCAAGTTTCGAATTATTTAATGATAAATACCCGGAGAGGCCTATTACACAATTGGTAGTTAGTAAGATAGAAAAAAGTTTAGAGACCTGGGTCACGTAAGAGACAATTATAAAACCAAGCATCTTACAGTTCCACAGGACACACAATTGAATATTTTGCTCGATTTAAAAGAAAATCCGCAAAAAGCAACTCGACAAGTAGCTGTAGACCAGTCAGTCTGTAAATCTTCTGTTCTAAAATAGTTACACAAGTACAATGGCACTCATACAAAATACATACAACTACAGGAAGGTAATGGTCAACAATTTGAACATTTAATTTGATTTGTTCTGTTTTTTTTTTTCTAAAGTCACGCGTTCTCCCAAATGTTGAAAGAAATCAATCGTAAATTCCTCGGTAATTGAAGTTAGGTATAGGACCTAATACAAGAAACATACTTGGAATTGGATGCAGAATTCAAAAAAGAAATAAAAAACAGGTATTTTCATTTAAAAAATAGTTAGTAGTCATAACTTATTTTTCGCCTACACTGTATACATGAATGTACCATGAAAAAAAATCTCAGCCAGAAGTAAAAATCAACGTGTCCGAGCGTTTTTCCAAAAAACAAACCTCTAAATTTTAAATCAATTTGTTCCAACCCACGCGTCCTTAGAAATTTTGAAAAATCAATTGCAAGTTTCTCGAGAACTGTTGAGTTTAGGTATAGGGCATGGTACATGGCACATTCTTCGAATTCGATTTAGAATTCAAAAGTAAAATAAAAAAAATATGTGTTTTCGTTTGAGAAAATTTAGTTCGTCGTTGTAACTTTTTTTTTGGCCACACTGTATACATGAATTTACCATAAAAAAAAAACCTGCAGCCAAAAATAAAAATTGACGTGTCCGAGCGTTTTTCTAAAAAAAAAATCCCTGAATTTTAAATGAATTTGTTCCAATCCACGCGTCCTCACTGTATAGGTAAATCTAGTTTTTGAGATACATAAAATTAAGAAACACGTGTTTATTATAAAACGCCAATACTCACTTCTGCAGAATTACAAAGCATGAGATCACTGATAAGTCAATTCAAGGTATTAGTAATTCAAGAAGTATCTACAGGTTGAAGATCACAAAGGTTATATCTACACGTTAGTACAACAAAGAACTAAACCATACCACTATTCGCGCAATTTTCGTACTAACAGTGAACTTTCTCATCTAGCAATGAGATAAATAAATTTGCGTAGAAAATAAAACACTCGTTTGACAGTGGAGCTAACTAGTTGATGATTAATAGAATTGTATTCTTTATACGAACAATTGTTTGAACATGATTTCTATTTATGACTATAATACAGCTATACAGCAGTACATAATACACATGAGATTAATATGTATAGTAGCCACTTCTAAACAGTGTTCATTATAATTTCGCCTGATAACAAAGATAACAAAAAAGCACAATATTTCATAACATGGACACACATCATATTACACAGTCATTTGTATTCATTTGATTTGATAGCCGCATCCACAAATTTATATTTATCCAGACATCCGTTTATTTAATATTTATACCTATCTAAGTAAACACATCAAACATACCACCTATTGCATTAAATTGTGAAAAAGAATTAGCGTATAATTAACTAAGATACCACTACAGTTTGTCAAACGGCCTTGACCCCAATGTTTATGTGTATGTTAATAAGTCGCTTATTAATTAATTCACATGTGTACTAAAATAAGTAATAATAATAATAATTCTTTATTTGTCATTAAAGATATCAGCTTCGTTAATGAAACAGTAAGCACGTCCATTAAACATACACACAACACCATGAAACATAGCGCGAAATCTTCATTCCTGAATAATACAACAACGTAAAAAGTGAGATGATTGACCCCAAAAAATATGATACCTTGGTTTAGATGAAATGTAAGCATGATAAAACATAAATAACGTCGCAATATCTGAGCCTGAATAGCAATAATTTAGTGAACACAACTTTGAACCAAGGACCAAAGTGTGCTCCTCCTACAATAAAAAGGTATCCACATGGCAACCAAAAAAATTGTTGAGTATGTGTCAATACAGGAAACGGTTCACCATGTAAACAAACCAATGGTGAGATATTAATCTGACGCCTTGTAGTTTTGAAAGGCAGTAAAGGAATTTTAGATTTATTGGCAATTAAATTATTTCATTCGCGGCCCGGAAACCTTTGCGACCCGATACTTACGCATCATCGCCAAGTTGATAAGCAATCTCTTTTTGAACGAAACCACGTAGATCATTGCTGAGTAACACGAAGTAAAGAAGGGCCGAAGACGGTACCCTAAGGCATACCCTGCCAAACTTCAACAACAGGGAAGTAAGCGGTTCGGCACCACATGTAATTGATACAAACTGGGTACGGCCATCCAAGTACGTTGCTATTCACTGCAACCAACATCCTCTCGTATACCATAGATTGACGATTTTTGGAGCATGAACTCATGATCTACAAAGAGTCAAATGCTTGAGTCAAATCAAAAAAACATGATGCCAACCCAAGTCTCGACGTCAAGAAGATTGTAAACATGGTATAAAGCCTCAAAAAGAGCATTCTGCGATGATTTAAACTTAACAAATCTAAATTAATTCGAAGTTATTATTCTGACTCTATTCACAAAAAAAAAATCATTCTCAGTAACATTATCTTTCAAATATTTTTGAAAAACATGACAAAATAGATATTAGTATATAATTTAGCTCTAGCTATCTTTAGTAATGATGGAAAAAGCCATGAATGACAATAGCATCGAAGCAAACTCGAAAACGTATTCGAGAATCAGGTGAGGAATTTCATCAATGAAGGAACGGAAGATGTCTTATTAGCAATGGATATAATGACATTAGAAATTTCGACTGCAAAAATTTAATTTATAGTTATACCCGAATATTACACTGGAGGAGATCCGAAACACTACAAAACTGATCCACAAATCATTACATATCATATTAATGTACATAATTAATCGTTATCATAATTAGCTTTTAAACGATTATACTGTGTCTGAGATATAAGCCCTACCTTATAAAGTTTTTGATTAAATCGCAAGGCATCAACGAAAGCATGAACCTCAAAAGTAATTTTTGATTTTTTGTTAAAACAGTGTGTGTTCTAGAAAAAATCCGTCAAAATATTTTTAAAAAATGAACTGAGAAAATACTGAAAATCATCATCCAAGCTCAACAAATCCTAGAAGATCTCAAGATTCATAATATTAATGTCGAAGGCAGCGCTAATAAATACAGTATCATACTTAAATTATTTAATCCACTTAAAACATCAATATAATCATCAAAAAAGCATTGCCATCTGATGCAGGACATCTATAAACTGCCAAAAGAACACACGTTTCATTACATCTTTTAAATTGAACAATACAATATTCAAATGTTAATGCATAGTGCGTCAATCCTCTTTTCAATAATTTCGAAATTATTATTCGCAGAAATAACAGTATCACCAGCAATGCATCTCTCTTGGCGGTAGAAAGTTACTAAACTATAATTACAGATTTCCAAGCACTAACAATCAGCTTTATCAAAGTCAATACTCATTAAAACAAAATAAATCTAGTTAAATACTATTCAAATATATCTCAAGATTAAGTTGCTTATTGCAAATACCTTGGACATTCGTATATAGTACCTAGAACTCCGAGATAAAACGAAGTTCCACGGTGCGCATCATCGTTTACGTCAATAGAATCACAGTTAATAAAGGGGACTGGTTATTAGATTAGTCAGATAATAGTACATAAATCAAGTTATCAAAATTTATAAATTCATTAATCTGATCGTTACCAATGCCAGTCTAGTGATTGTCGAGTTAATTACCTGATATCATTTACTATTAACAGACATTTCTGGATGGAAATCATGGATTGGATAAGCCGGAATCAATCCAATTGCAAAGACAGGTTCAGAGAATTGATGTGGTTTACTTACAGTCGAATTAAAAATTGAACGAGGGTCGCGCTGAAAGCTACAGTAGGGTGAGAAATACAATGAACACCCTTCCACTAGAAAAATATGCATCGTCTTTCAAACAGTGACATGTGCATTATTGCATTGTGCAACTGAAATCAATCAGAGAGCTTGCAAACATGAGCAGATCTGTACTGCAATAGTGAACTCTAATGTAAGATACAAACAAGACTGGTTTTGGAATGTGTTGGAGAATTGAATAGCCTGACAAATTACAATAAAGCGAAGCTTTTTCAAAACTTTATGTCTCAAAGCTTCCTTTTGTGGAACTGGCTCACCTGATGGGAATTATAACTTTTACTTCATTTAACAAGATAATTACTCTCTACCGCTGAATATTACCATAGGATACGACTTCTCAGATATAAAACAATGCATTCCAAATGAATTCTCCAGATTTATTGATGGGTGTCTGATTTCAGTGGCCTCCACGGCTTACTATTGCCAGACGCAAATCTTTATGACATTTTCGTTGGATATTATCGGCGATCTTAAGCTCGCCGGAGAGTTTATTTTAGTTACTGATTTCGCGAACTATTATGGCATCAAAGATGGCGTGCCAAGTTTCTTCTTACGCTTCGACACTACGCACCGCTCAGCGGTGAGATTTAAGCGTTCGCGAACACGAACAAGGCGTGTCTGATTTTTCAGGTATACATCAATGCGAAGTTCCAATTGAATTTTCCATGCATTTTTATCGGTGTATATGTATTACTTTCGTCCACTGGCGATGGGAATGTTATAAACGCTTGTCCGTACTCGACGAGCACTGTTGAAACGAAATGCTCGCTGTTGGTTATACTTTATCCTAATACCAGTGGCGGCTCCATAAATTAATGATTAAAAAGCACACACGACGCTAATAGGGGATGGGGATGCTAGATTCTCTGATAACCTACTCAGACGCAGCAGAAAACAAGCTAAATGGTTTTAGCTTCTACTTGACACTGTCCCCTGAAAAAGCACCTATACAACACAGGTCGAGCCAGCGAGCCGTGGTGCAAAAGATACGAACTACAGCAGGAAACGAGTTTACACGTAATCTGCACATGTGAGGAATTGAAGGTAGGTATTCAGGCAGAAATATTTCGGGAAGGATTTATTGGAGGCATCGAGGGTTCTTAAGTTTCCACTGGTGCAAAGCTTTATAGAGAACACCAAGCTATTCGAGTGGAAGTAAGAGATATAATAGGGATGGTACAATGAGCACCTACCTCAAGTGCCCGAACTATAGGTGCCCACCCTAACTAAATGAATGAATGAATGAAGCACATGCGCGCGCACGCACGCGGAGTTAGCGGAAAAAGGGGTGGTCGAACTATATGCAAAAATTACTTTTAAGTAGGGCCAGCCGTATCTTGGCCGCTTGGACGCGTCATTAGTATGTCAGTGCTCGGCACTGTAGGGGAAGGGTGTTCCACTATCACGGTAGGGAAATCTAAAGCAAGCGTGTGAGTTAGACGACCAAAGAAGATCGGGTATTGAAAGTAGAAACATAAAGAGATGACTCACATATGGACTTTAGTTTAAACACTTCCCTGCAATAAAAATTCTATTTAAGAATATTTAAAATTTATTAATTATAGTAATCAATCGTGGTATTATTCAACTATAGTATTTCAAAGTGAACTACCATTCATATCTTTCTTACGGTAAAAATTTTGAAAATGAAATAATAAACATAAGGGAATCATTTTTGAAAAATATATCATAATAATATTTTAAGTAAAAAACAAGCCAGTTGCTTAAGTAAACACAAAGAAAATAAAAATTGTGTTTCTCATTCTTCATATTTTACTCAACGATCTACGCTTAAATAACTGTGTATGCTCAGTGTCGTATTGTTTTCGTCGTTTTAAAATCAGAAAAAACTCCTGAATTTGTTTCTGCGTAAGTTACGTGGGGGAATGTAAACAAGTGGCCCGTGTACGTACAATTTAAAGACTAAATATATGCAATTCCGAAGGAAGTACATTACAGTATTTATATTAGGTAGATAAGTACTTAATGTATTTTTTTATTTTAAAATCGCTTTTAAATTTGTCTACATTAATTTCTTGTCTCGGTATTATTTTAGTTAGCAATAAACGAGGTAATAACATACTGCAAGCTGAATTAAACCAGTGGCGGCTAGTGCATACGTCACAGGCAGGGCCAATACAATGATTGAAGTTCCTATGCTATCCAAAATACGAACATGTTACGAACTTACGAGGAAATTAGATCATTGTAATGGCCCTTGTAAAAGCGCCAGCCGCCGCTGAGCTAAACTGATTCAAAACTTTGTAAAAATAATAAAATGAGGGAAGGGGTAGGGGGAGTTGATCTGAGATTGGCCTCATCACTCAATATTGTCACGAACCACCACTGTTTCTAATTGCACCAAATTAAACGCGCATGCGACTTTTGCATTTGTCAGAAGAAGAAGAGGTTATGATCAAATAATCTAATATTCTACGTAAACCCTAATGGCCAAATATAAATTTCCCGCAATTATTCTTAGTAACTTTAACGTTAAAACATAAAATTACCCACCATTTTGTACTACATTAATAGTTATTTCAATGCCTTAACGTTGAATTCACTAAAAATTGTGGCGAGAAATTTAAATTTGGCTATTAGGGAAGTGATTGGGATACAAAAGTTAAAAGTTTGTCTGATGGTGTGAATATGAAAAAAGAATGTAAACCGATGGCAAGTATGTTTTAATGCTTTATAATCCCCCTTTATTTCGATAAAAATTGTTTGACAATAGGGATTTATGAAAAATGGATTGTAAAATATCTATCGAGTTCCTATCCTATTGTAATACATTACAAATAATATAAAATCGGTCAGCTCAAAAGTATAGCCTTATATTGAAAAGTAGGTATGTTTTGTAAAATTAGTTTTGTGCATCTACTTGTTTCAAATAATTTTATTATTGTGACTATAATAATCGGGAAAAATATATATAATATATAAAAAATAAAATATGTCATATTTTAGAAGGCTCGTTTACACGGACACGTTAATCATGGATTTATTTTAATTAATTATCAATCAAAAATTAAAATTTATTCATAAACGCGTCGGTGCAAACGGCACTTGTTAGTTGCAATAAAACATTCTTATATCATGTCGAAAGTCTTGCATCAGGGACATTTTAACACAAAAACGTTTCATACACTATGTTTCAAACAAAAACCAAAATGGGGTGGACATTAACAGTTTCAGAGATGTTATAGATATGTAAAAAGTTTGTTTCTAAAATACAAAAATGTTTCACTGAGCAGTAGCATTCATTAAAGGAATATTAAAAGCCGAGACATAGGTGCTTTCGGTCCTGAGATTTTAATTTAGATCAAAGCGAGCGAGCAAGGATTACTATAATCGCTGAAATTTACATTTTCTTAATGCCTACATCTGGGGTACCCGCTCGTAGGTCCTCCTGTCCATAACTTTTTTATTTACAGATTTTTTTCGATAAAATTCGTAAAGTATTATTTACCTCAATTTTTCAATTATTTAACCTAGGTATCTTATAAATTTTTATCACCAATCAAAAGATATCGCAAGGACTGCAGCGTAGTAATAGACACACAAATATCCGATCACTTCCCACTGCAACAGATTTGATTAATTCGGGATCATTATTTCGGGAACACGTGGGTTTACCATTCTCAATCGACCATTCGGTCTTCGGTTGAGAATGGGAACCCACTGTTCCCAAAACAATTAATCAAATCTATTGTAACGGGGAGTAATCAGATATTTATGTGTCCATTTTTACCACTTCCGTTTTTACCGAAAATATGATCAAATTTAAAATTTTAAATGGAATTCTTCATAATCTGCTGAATTCGAAAACATATGATTTATTAGTTTTTATTTCCTTGGTTACCAAAAATTTGAATTTTTATTTGCCTATCTAATGTGCTAGAGCTCTTGTGTCTGTTTGACACGCTAAACTTGCAACAGTCTCCCATCGTGAACTAAACTTGCTGTTTAATTTAACACTTTTAAGGCGATATTTCATAGTTAATTCATACCAACGGTGAATATCGTATTCTAAATGCCAGATAAAATTAAACCTAGCTTTAACGTGTTGGTACGAACTCTTTCGTTTTTCCTTTTTCGGTATTTATTTCTATATCGTTTTTCATTTCATAAACACTGTTAAAACAGATGTAGGGGAAAGTGGGGATACTTCGGACAGTGGTATACTCTGGACAAGTTCAAAACTGGCTGTTACATTTATATTTCATTTTCGAAAATTCTACAATAGAGGGCATGCTTCGTTCTAAATCACATGAGATATTCAAATTTTTTGATTTAGTGTTCGTTGGTTCGTTGGAAAGTGTTAGGACGTGATCGATTTCTGGCAGCTTGGATGTAAAATTTCGTAGTTTGGTTGGAAAAGTTTTGCAACAATCATTGAGTATTTCACTTAGATGATTTTAATACCATATATTTCAGCTGTTTATAAAGACCTAAATAAATATTTTTTTTCTAAACAACTTTTTCTACCGTCTTTTTTTATGATTATTTTAACCTTCAGGAATACTTTGAGCAAAGTGTCCGACGTAACCGTATACCGTAGTAACCATTCCGTACTAATGTAAAATACATATTATTTTGTTTTTCGACCATTATTAATATAAATAAGCGGTAATGAATAATTTTAATATAATAGTCTGAGTTACCTAGAAACCTGAATTGTTTCTGTGTGAACAATACTGGCTCCTAAGACTTACAAAAAACGCATTAATCGCACATTTTCGAAAGAAATGATGGAACGAGCATTATCATCAGTATTAAAAGAAAATATGTCAATTAGGAAAAGTGCACAACTGCATGGAGTGACAAAATCACGCCTTTGCGGTTACGTAAAAAAAAGCTAAAATAGAAGGGGTGGAGAATATTCAGCGAAAAACTTTGCATCATATCTCATTAGATAATATGTTTTATGGATTGCAATCAAAAGAAGTTAGAAAATTAGCTTTTGAATTTGCTATAAAAAAATCAACTAGGGTGCCTAGAACATGGACAGATAGAAAAATTGCCGAACGTGATTGGTTTTCAGGATTTTTAAACCGCAATTCAAATTTGGCCATAAGAAGACCAGAAGGCTACTAGCTTAGCTAGAATGACTAGTTTCAGTAAAACAAATATCAACGAATGCTTCGACAAATTAGAGAGTATCGCCGGCACAATTTTACCGCAAGGGAAATCTATAATCTGGATGAAGTAAATAAAAACAGAAGGTATTTCCTTGAATTCCCTAATGTATTATCTTTTTTTGTAGACGGGCATAATTACAGTGCAGAGAGTTACAAAGAGTAGTCGGAAAAAAGGGGCAAGTCACATTAGGGGAAAGAGGTGAGCTGGTGACACAAGTAGGAATAGTGTGTGCCAGTGGTGCAGCACTACCTCCTGTCTGGGTTTTTCCTCAGTAAGAGATATGACGAAAATCCAATGATGAAGGGTCTAACACAAACAGGTGCTCGGGGACTCGTACACAAATCAGGCTGGATGACCTGCGAGAATTTTATACATGTCTTAGAACATTTGGTGCAACATGCTCACTGTAGCTTAACAATTAAAATTTTATTAATTCTTGACAACCACGAGTCCCATGTTTCCATTGAGGCCATCGGCTTTTGTAGAAATAATGGCATTTGTATGTTAACTCTTCCACCACATACATCAAATAAAACCCAACCATTAGATCGGACGGTCTTTGGGCCATTCAAAACGTTTTTTAATCAAAATGCCGATGGTTGGATGATGGCAAATCCTGGCAAAACATTGACAATTTTTGATCTTCCATCATTGTGTGCTCTTGCATGGGATAGAGCAGCACACCCACGAACATCAAATCTGGTTTTCGTTGCACCGGAATTTGGCCTTATGATCGAAATATTTTTGGTGAAGAAGACTTTCTATCAGCTTACTTCACTGACAAACCATTCAATGATGAAAATAGACAAATGAAGGATGAGAACTCGGTGAATACTGCGACCGACCCAAATCTCGGAGGCCCATCCCATAAAGATTTCCGTATAGAAAAGTCTAGATATGGAGAAGTAACGCAACCACCTACCAATTCAGGCTTTATCTCCCCTGAAATACTCCGTCCTTACCCAAAGGCTGCGCTGAGAAAAGATCTTAGAAATGGCAGAAAGAAAGAAATCCATAATTGCAACCGACACTCCAGAAAAGAATGCACTTATTGCAGCAAAAATGAAAAGAAAGAAGCTACGAGCAGTTGAGAAAACAAAGAAAAAAAAAATTGGAGCGTTCATTTGAAAGCGAAAGTAGTATTAGCAAATGATAGCGGTGAGGACGTTGAGTTTGGAGATCTAAATGAAAGCGATGATGAAATAAAATGTGGAAGTCATATCATAACAAAGGTTTACAGAAATAAGTCTAAAAGCGGAAGAAATTTTGTAGCAAGGATTTGCAACACAAGTGACAAAGGGTATGAAGTGCAATTTTTCAAGAGGGTTATTCCAGAAGAAAGCATTATTCTTAAGTCGGATATTGTGACAAAACTTCAAAATCAAACACTGATACAAGAGCGAGATTCAAAGACAGCATATACTTTAATGTAGACATAGTGCAATATGGTTTGTTTATGATTTAGTTTCATTGTTTGTCCGAAGTATATCTCAATGGGCGATACTCTGGGCAATTTTTTTTGTATTTTTAAATAAAAAATGAAATAAAATAGCATACCGATTTTTATTGTGCATATTATCTAGATAAATAACCAAAATTTAATAATAGCTTTAAAAAATAGTGAATTATTGCCATGGCCCCAGCTATTTACCATACGAAAGTCCGAAGTATCCCCACCTTCCCCTATATAATAAAAAAAAACAATTTTTCTTTTGATACATGTATTTTTATTGACTGTCATTGTTGTACTGCATTGGACATTAAATATTTTCGGGCCGTATCAAGGCACTCTGTGTAATACTATATAAAAATTTAAATAAATTGACTACATTATTTTACGAATCAGATTAATGATTGTACAGAACGTCGTATTATAAAAATATATTGACAAGTACAGGTATCACAATACATTAATAAGTTCCTCTACATACAAGATGTATCAACCGCAGTATCGAGAAAGGCTAGGTAGATAGAGCATAATTGACAATATCATGAATTCATTTATTCTTCATCTCGTTATAGCTCTAAAACAAAGTAAATACATATTAAAAACATAGTATAGTACTAGAAGTATTTCAGAAGTGAACTCTACGCATAAAATGCACAACTCACTTCAATGGTAAAAAGTACATCGTCACATTTGTGCAACGGACGAATATTAAGAGTTTACCAAAATTGGATCGGATATATAACGATGTACCGAAAGGGAAATGAGTCCTTCCATCCACCGAATACACGATTGGTGGATTCTGTAGTGAGTAGATTGTGGTATATTTCGTATAACCTAGAAATTTGTAAATATTTAAGACCTTGTAAAGGTTATGCTTTTTATTTTTAATGAAATCTTTAATTTGTAAAGTGTCTCAGCAACGTGGATGTAGTAAATTTTATCAAAATTGTATAGAAATATTCTACTTTGCTTGTTTTTAAAATGTTAGGTTACTATATACAATTGTCTCATTTTTCATGACTCCTTCTGTTATTATTTTAACGAAACTTCGGTTGGAGATACCTTTGCATCAGGTGATTAAATGGTAACAACAAAATGGGATTTTCACAAGTGGTGTTTGTAACCATAATTAAAAAAGATATATATATTTTATAGAGATATTTTTCGACCTTAGCTGATTCTAGAAAAATCATTTTCTCATTTGGAATTCTTCGTTATCATATACTATTTGATTCTTACCAGTGGAGTACTTCGATTCTTTTGATATGCTTCTCTGCAAAAATATCGGGTTTGCTATGATCGCTACATAGCAAAAAAATAATAGACCAATTAAAAAACTGTCACTTCTATTTTAATTCAGTACAAAGTGAGTAGTACAAAGGCGGAACGGCGGGTGTAACAGTTAATGAAAGAGTTCAAATTGTTCGTATTGTTATTATATATTACGTTTTATACAATCAACTTATAAAACATATTATAATGTTAAATAAACCTATAATAAATTCATTAACGCGTAGGTTTGGCTGTTAGCACGACGAACGTCATTGCTTAGAATTAAAATGTCTGGTAAACAGCGATTCCAAATGAGGAAATATCTTTCCTACAATGAACTAACACGATTTAAAATGAAAAACTTGAAAGCGGTTCTGAACAACAAATTTAAATATTTGCCTTAAAATATGACTACCTATTATTTTATTGTGTAGACACCCTGCAAGGTATTGGTTCAAATTTTGTATAGGAGGCTTTTTGGTGATGCTAAACGAGATTATTATGATATGCTTTAACAGTCAAAAAATTGCCTAATATATTTTTTTCTAAAAAATTGCCTTTCTATAAGTTATAGCAACGAACGCCACTGGTGAAGATCCAATTTTCTTGTTGCCATTTGCCACCCGATGGATAGGTATCCCCAACCAAACTTTCATTAAAATCGTGCTAATAATAACGAAGATTCAATATGGGAGTCATTAAAAGTGAGACACACTGTAATTTTAATATGATCACCACACAATCACGATCTTATATTTATTTCCGCAAATCTATTCAATCAACATAATCACAATAGCAAAATAGGCTAGATATAGTATCTATGATATACCGAAGGCGTTCGTAAATGAATTAACCGAATCCATTTATCCAAACATCTTATCGGTCGGTAAGTCGATAGATACTTACCGATTCCCGATACAGTTTTCGTAAATCCCTATTTACAACCGGTGTTCGTTATTACGCAACAGCCAATAATTAGGAATCATAAACGTCACACTTTGTTCAGGTTTTAGTGACGTAATGTACTTTTTACTATTGAAATGTATTATTGTATATAGTGTTAAGTTCATTACCTTCTCGGCTAACTTCCTCAAATTTTTGGCCGTTATTTTACCGGTAGTTTCAACCATATGTGTCAGGTATCCCATATCATTTTGAAGAAGTTCATGTGCATGCGCAAACTCTACCATATTTCCCGAACTCATTACCAATATTTTATGAGAATCCATTACGGTATGTAGCCTATGAGCTATTGTCAATACGGTGCATTTTTCAAACTTTTTTCTAATCGTTTTCTGTATCAAAGCGTCGGTATGAGGATCTACGTTAGCGGTAGCCTCGTCCAATACTAAGATCTTATTATTTCTTATAACAGCTCGCGCCAAACATATCAATTGTCGTTGACCAACGCTAAAATTAGTACCTCCTTCGCTAACGCTACTCGATAACCCTGCAGGTAACTCGGCTATGATTTCTTTTAATTCTACTTGCTCTAAAGCGTTCCATAAGATATCATCACTGTATTCATCGAATGGATCCAAATTTTTTCTCATTGTACCAGAAAATAAGACCGGCTCTTGAGGTATTATCGAAATCTTCGACCTTAGCAAGTCTAAGGGTATTTCTGTGACATCTATACCATCAATTATGATGGAACCTTCCACTTCATATAATTGGAAAAGTGCTGTTATTATAGATGACTTTCCTGCACCAGTTCTACCAACGATTCCAACTTTTTCTCCTGCTTCTATCGAGAAGTTTAAATTCCTCAAAACATTATCTTCATTTGGATTATATCTTAAGCATACATTTTTGAAAACAATTCTGCCACATTCGGGCCATTTAGGGTTCTTAGGTCTTTTCGCTTCATCCCGTATAGGCTCACTTTGTAATTTCGTGTACTCTAATATTCTCTCAACTGAAGTCATTTGATTTTCTAATTCTGTCCACTGACGCATGCCCCATTGTAATGCGCCCATTAATCCAATATATTGAGTTATTAACAATCCCAAGTCACCACCATATGAAACTACGAAATACAAATATTCAAATATAATTACAATATTACGTATTTTAACTCATACCTCTGTTTAAGCTTAGTAGACTAACAATAACGGTTGTAATAAAGATTACGCATACAATTTCCAGCCAAAAACCAAAGCAGCGCGTTGACGATAGGAACAAATACCAGGCAGAACTATGTAAATCTTGATAATTATCAAACTCTTTCGTTAAAATTGTCTGTGCTCCAAAGGCTCTAATGGTAGTTAACCCGTTCATGGAAGCTGTTATTTGGCTAAAAATCGGACTACGATCTGAAATAATCATTTAGATAGATAGCATTCATTTAACTATTTAAGTATACTTACAAATTCCTTCAATCCTTTTAACAGATCTACTTGTTTTTAAGAAAGCCATTCGCATAAAGTAAAACACTAATAAAAGTACAAGTGAGGGTAGAGCAAGCAATTTGTCGACAACGATAGACAATGCTAGAGCACCAAATAATAAGAGGCCAACCTAAAATTATAAGCGGTTAACTTAGATACGTGAACGTTTATTGATAAAATTACCTCGATTACATCAAAAAGTACAAGAGGAATATATTCATCGATTATACCTAAATCCTTAGAAAATCTATTCAGTATTCGTCCGGACGGATTTTTATTGAAAAAGCGCATCACCGCATCGGCAACATTCGAAAATATTACGTCGTGTATTTTAATTGACGCTTTCATAAGAAAAACGAAATAATATATACAATGCCATATAGCAAATATTATTAACAAAAATACCAATCCGGCATACGTATATATAACATTATCTCGTGACAGTATTGGTTCCGTTTTGTTATTAGCCATATCTTGTTCCATGTTAACCCAGAAACTAACGAAGTAGTCAATTCCGTTGCCGGATGCTTGACAAAATACAAATAGCAGCACTACAGCAAAAATAGTCAACCAGGAACCACCAAACCGTAGATACGCCTTATAGACTTCAGATTTCACTTTGCCAGTTTCCATATGTTCTCGATCCATTTCTGGATCTTCGGTATCGTCTTCAATTTCAGCGGTTTCGGACATCTGCCTTAGCTTAATTTTTCGTTCATTTTCTTCTTCTTCAGGCGAATGAAATTCTTCCAGTAGCTTGGCGAAATCTAAACCACTGGTCTGTAGTTCTGTGTAAGTACCTTGTTTTTGTATTTCGCCGTCTTTAATTATTAAAATGTTATCGGCGTTTTTTAAGTACTGCAGTTGATGTGTGATCAAAATTCTAATCTTTCCTTTCAAGTATCTAACCACGCATTCTTCGAAGAGCTGTTTTCCAACTTTTGCATCCACGGCCGATAACGGATCATCTAATAAGTAAATATCTGCTTCCTTGTACACACATCTAGCCAAGTTCACACGGGCTTTTTGACCGCCGCTTAAGGATTTCCCTTTCTCGCCAACCATAGTCTTGTCTCCGTACGGCAAAATTGTTAAATCAGATTCCAAGGCACATACTTTTACAACGTCCATATACCTGGATTCATCAAAGTCATCACCAAATAGTATATTTTGTCTAACGCTACCATTAAATAGCCATGGTTCTTGAGAAGAAAAGGATATTTTACCCACAACTTCTAAATTGCCACTACTTACAGGCAGTTCTTTCAATATCACATTAAGAATGCTGCTTTTTCCACTTCCTACCGGCCCTATCACAGCAACTATTTTATCCCCAGTAACCGTGAGATCAATCTCTTTTAATGTATTTTCTTTTGATTCTACAAGCCATTTGGCACTAATCTTTTCTAAACGTACGCAAGCTTCTTCGGCGCCTTTCTTTTCGGATTTATTAATAGCAAGCCCGTTTATTAAAGAACCCTTGAAAGGATAGTTATCGTGCATCTTTTCATTTTGATTATGAAGCTCTTCATAACTCAAAAACTTATTTATTCGATTCACAGAAATGTTCACTTCAGCTATCGATGAAATACTTATTGTAAAAATCATGGTAATTATCGGACGCATCACGTTATATATTGCTGTTACTGCAAAAACTTTTTCTGCAGTTATGTCATTTCCCAAATAGATAAAGGTTATGAGATTAATAAATATTGACGTCCTTGTGATAAAAGTTTCGAATGAAAACATGATTCCTAGTAAGTACGAATGGGCGCGAATCGCACGCATTTCGGATCTGAAAATAACGCCAATAGTTAAAATTGGACATATTTAACACATATAAAAATAATTCCTACCTTCTGGCGGCAGCAATTAATTTGGCGAACGGCTTTTCCCATGTGTACATTTTGATAACTTGTATGGCCTGATATTATTTCATTCATTAATCGAACCCTTTCGTCGGTTCTTAAAGCTGTTTTCAGTCGTAATACTGATGTTCGTTTCCCTAGATAAACTAAAAAAAAAGAGATGAAATTGGATGATATCGTCATTCTTAACTATTTAGATTGCAACAACTTTCTTGTAACAATAGCTAGACGTACAGCTAGAACATAATGAAAGTTATCGCCCCAAAGTTATATAAATATCTTTGCCTAAATATCGTTAGTATATCGCGGCCACCTTAGTCTATAGGCCCATAAGTTTCCATTAAGATATTGCCTAATATAATTCTGAGTGTAGTATTCAGTAGTAATATAACAAGACCTCCATAAAGAGTCGACTATTATTATTGCATCTAAATTTCGAGTGTCTCAGTGTCAATTTGTCGAAACGTCATTTTGACATTAATAATCTGATTAAAGCTCAATAACTTTAGCTGAAAAGCTCTTTAATTATTAACGTCAAAATGACGTCGAAACAAATTGTGAAAATACACGGCATAGGTAGTACCATTGTTTATATACATACTAGTTAGTCAACCTTATGGACAAAATAGTTAACGGATTTTTGAACAGTTTGGACAAAAGCGGGAGATGGCAGCACGGCGTTGGTGCCCATCTCGATTTAAATATAAGCTTTATAGTTAGACTACTACATACAAGATGGCCCTTTTACGTGTCGGCAAAATATTTAATTGCAATAGCATTGCAAGGCCCGAAGAAAAGAGAGGGTGGATAGGCGATGACGCTGTGATGACGTGCCAAGCGATAATTCTCGTGTTTACATTGAAATGTTTGTTTTATTAGGAAGAATAAAAATTTGGTTTTTTTTTTAGTTTCTAATTTAATGCTCTATATATGTGTGTAGTTCTAAGTTTTGTGTTATATTTATATAATATTTTTTATTTGATTTACTTATGTTTACTATTGCATAATAGTAGAAATTCGTTTATCATTATAAAAATAAATATGTAGTTTGGGAGTACAAATCGCCATTTATATTTACATATATGCACCACGTTACTTATTAGATTTGTTTGTTTGTCTGATTTAAGCAGATCCATGGAATTTTAGGCGTTTCTTTGTATTTTAGAGCATGATTTGTGCGTGTTTGTTCGTTTAGAGCAAGCAAATCCGGATCACAAAGAGGTTCCTCTTTCTGCTCGCGATCCGACGTCCGAGCAATTACGAGCAATTTGTACAACATAACCTAATCGCACTAACACCGTATTGTAAACTGTCGTTTGTAAATGTAATCTGATTTATAACTGCATCAAATATGCACGAAATAGATAATATAATGATACCAATGTGATTGATGTAAAGAACGATCATTATATTTTAAAAACTTCACTTTATAGGTACATAAATACTAGTATATGATGCATTTTTATTGTAGTCTAGATTCATTAATTTGAAAAATTATTTTTACTTTTCCTATTCATAATAGCTGTGACAATTTGACAATAGTAACTAATAAAATTAAGGTTATATTTGCAGTCGAGCGCGTTTGTTTGTACCATGTTTAAATCCAACTCTGAGACGCTCTCAAGTTACTCTGATGACGTCAGTAGATACTGCTCCAAGCACACAAATAAACAAAGCTATTCAAAACAGCATACATGATGACGCGTTCGCGCTCTTTCTCTTGATTGGCTGAAAAGTTACGATGTAACCTTGTATATACGGATGTTGCCCCCAAAGGTTACCTCGTAACTTTTCAGCCGCTCAAGAGAAAGAGCGCGAATGTGTCATCGTGTATGGTGTTTTTAATAAGTAAAGTGGTATATGTAAAAATAAATGGCGATTTGTACCCCCAAACTACATATTTTTATCATTATATAAAAAACGAATTTCTGTTATTATGTAATAGTAAACATAAGTAAATCAAGTAAAAAATGTTTTGTAAATATAAAAAAAACTATATAAATTTCCCGCCCTTTACACTAATTGAAGTTAGCGACAGTACCGCTATACACGGGAGAAGCGAAGATAACAATAGGAGAGAGGAGGAGAAGAAGGTTTTCGTATATACGTTCGAACGAAAAACCCGCGTTTTATTAAAATTTTAAATATAAAAAGGCCATCGAATTACAGACTATATATTATCAAACTAAATACTTATTCTTCTTAATAAAACAAACATTTTCTGATTATTATATAATCTTAAATATAAGTAATTAAGTTAACAAAACAACTTATTAATTTAAAAACTAAGAAAATAAAAATTGAGAAGTAGATTTATGTTTTTTTTTCTCGGCAAATTTTCGTCCTTTTAGATTTAACTTTTCTCTTTTCAGTGATTTTTTTGTTTTAAGTTTAAATATTTTATTCTTAAAAGAAAAAACCTCAATTTAGAAAATTTGTTCAATTAATTGTTTTGTCAACAAGAACGTGCCTTGCAATATACTTTCAAATTTCTTTATATTTATAACAGAATACCTCAGAATTCTAATCTTCTAATGTAAACAAACGAGAATTATCCGCGAGGTGCGTCATCACACGCTCACATGCATCCACCCTCCCTTTTCCCCAGGCCACACAATTCGCCAATACTAGTAAATCACCGATACAGAAATCTGTCTCTCACTATGACCGAGATTTCAAATCAATATACATTCACCGATAGAGTGCGCCACTTCCCAGAGCAATATTTTATTTTTCCGAAAATGCATTACGTTGACTAACTAGATATACTTAAACAATGGTAGTACTAATAAAAATACTAGTTAATTTATCAAGGTCGTGTTAGGTAGTAAAACTATTTCCCGAGCATACATTTATTTTATTAATAGACGAAAGAAAATATGTCACATATAATTTGACATTTAAGTGACAGTTAAAGTGAATAATAACTACCGTGTTAAATAGTTATCCTATTTTGGTTGGTAATTTCGAACAGTTTCCAAATATGTGATTGCTTAAAAATTGGCATTTGTTACAAAAGAGAAATAATCGTTGTATATTCTCAAATATATGATAATTAAATGAAATTTTAAACAAAGCTCCTTGCGTATTTTTATATATCTAGACCACAGTATAAACCTTATCTGGTAGTTTCACTAAGTGTCGGTGCCTTTGATGTTTTGTCTATCAATTTAAGGAAATTCGCGATGACGTTTGGCGGCTATATTTGCAACTAATAATTGCAAAATGGGTACGAAAATAACCTATATACTCAAACAGACTGACAATTGACAGAAAATCGCACAACGTCAATGTCACTCCTGCAACAAAATGACAGAATGGAACGGCTTTGTAGGTTAGATTTTTGCTTGTAAACAAATTCAAATAGTTTTAGTTACAATTTCACCCACCTATGCGACACCGCGAATTTCCTTGGGCGCCATGTTTGAAACCCATGTTACCGGCGATGTGAAACTACTGGATATACATATATACTATGTCTAGACTGAAAATAGTTATCTGAGTTGGGAAGCATATATTCGTTTTCGTTCCCTTAGTTACCAACATTTGGAGTTTTTGTTCTCAATTTAGTGTGCGGTGAATACACGAAATACCTTCCTAACCAAATACACTGCCATTGAGAATGATTGTCCTGCCTACAGTACATTTCGTGACGTGCCAATCAATATTGTATCCAAACACTGTTATGAAGTTAGTAATTCAGCGTTATCTACAATTGACGTATGTTCTACCTAGTAATAGGTTTTTCAATAAATTTCATTTCGTTATTCCATATTATTGTTTGTTAGTTTTCATACAATCTTTTTCAAGACCACGGTTCATTGAGAGCATACCGTTTTCTTTTGCAAAATAGGCCAAATAAATTTATTTTGACGCCATACTTTTGAAATGGTGGACGAAGAAATGGTGGCAGTGCAAATAACCTCAGCAGTGTTTTGCACTGAGGAATTTGCAAATCAATTCGCTGAGGTGTAAATAAATAATGAAACTCTTTTCGACACACATTAATCGGATTTCACATTACTTCAGAGAAATCGGAAGTATTTTGAAGGAAAATTCACCTGATCGCCTTTAGTTCGAACTAAAAATGTGCGGTGGAAGACGTACGAACTACACTGCCCTAGGATGCTATAGCAACAATTTGCACAAAAAACCTGTAGAAAAACATGCTGACTGGTGTTATAAAAAGTAATATACTTTTTTTTGTAGTTTTATCTTATGGATGAACTCAAAAAGCAGTAAAACTGAAACTTCATTATCATCCGTATAAATTTTGTTGTACAGCAGTTATTGCCATTAGATTTCGAGAAACGTATAGAATATCGTCATCTTTATTTTTAGATTTGCAATGAACCAAAATGCAAATATTTTAAATTTTACTTTTTTTCTGATGAAACCTGTTTTACTTTAACAAGTGATATTTAAATTCTCAAAATATTAGAACTCTGTTCTTATGATATCCGTGAAACAGCATTACATACCGTCAAAATTGGAGTATGAGTAACAATGTCCGATATAACAGAACCGATATTCTTTGAAGACACAATAACAGCAGCCAGATATAGACTGATGTTACCATGTTGGAGAAATAATGTTTGATTAGAAGCACAATTAGAAGTATACATATACCATCGAATATACTTTAATGTTGTAAAACTTCTCCTAGACTCCTCACCACAAACTGCACTAAACTAGACGTACGTTTCGATAGCAAAGCTATCATCATCAGCAGATACGCTGAACAGTTTAGTATGTGCTTTGCTATCGAAACGTACGTCCAGTTTAGTGCAGTTTGTGGTGAGGGGTCTAGGAGAAGTTTACAGCATTACGAGTACCACAGTTCGGAGTATTTTTGTTATACTTTAATGTATCATAGTAACACTGTTGTTTAACTAATTGTGCTGACCACGCTGACAGTTGACAATAAATAATTTAGTGTCTCGCGTTTTCAAACTTTTATCATACTCTCCACATATTTCCATCATACCAAATCTGAGGAACAATTATTTGACTAGCTATGGCGAATTCACAATGACAATGTGACCCATCTCCCATTCCTTAAATAGAAACACAATGTTAATATTGTCGTTGGTATGGAATGACGTGGAATGACTGCACATATAGCAGTGGAGGGCGGGGGTTATTCGTAATCTTCGTAACTATTACGAGTTTATATGTAAATTTACGTCGCTATTTGTGTGTGTTTACATTCCGATGCAGTATGTTTAGATCAGAAATGCTGCATTAATAATCTTCTATCAACAGTATCCCTAGCAATATACCTGATTAGCCTTCTACAATAAGTAGTTGAAGTTCTTGTAAGTCCGTAATAGCTATATTAACATTATACAAAATGACTAAAAACTAGCAGAAAACCTGGCAACGTTCTCTGTAAAACTTTAGCCCATAATTTTAATATTACTATACTATGCTTTCCTCTTTTTAATAAAACACTGATTTGATAACAATAAACCAAATACAAATGTGTCCGATCAAACTGATTCATTAGAAATTTGGACGGTCTTCTAGTAAGAATTCGATTTTAAAACTTGCGTATCAGCAATAATCAACTAAGATTTGTTTAACCCCAGAATGTTATCATATTAATTTGAGCCTATTGAAACGTATACCGAACATCCCTTGAACTGACTCTACCTAGAGTTGCAGAGTTAAGCAAAATATTAAATTTTCAGCACACTGACACCAACTTTCTGTTTTCAAACGGAAAGTATATTAGCTTCTATGTTGTAGTAATCAGCATTAAATATATAAGTTGGTGAAAACCTCATCTCTAATATGGATACTTTTCAAATTTAATTTATCTCTTCCCTCAAAGACTTATTTAGGCACAACATCGTGATATAACTAATTTCAGTTTAATAAGCAAAAAATTCTAACTTCTCACACCATTCTCCATAATACTGCATGACACAACCGAAAACGTACGTATAAAAATAAATAATAAATAAATGTAAACATATTGTCAATATTAATAAACTCTATAGAAAATACAATAAAATATGAGAATTCTCATACTTAGATACTAGATTTTTCTCACCATTTGAAATAAATGCTTGAGAATATTGTGTTAACCTACAAATTCAAAGAAATTACCAGCATTTAGAAAATGTTTACATCTAATACAAATTACATATAATTTATTTACTAACCTACAATTAGTTTCAAATGAGAAAGATGCTATCGCATATAGTCAGAGGTTATAATGTAATTTACGTTTTAGGTATAAGTTTTCAGGCACCGGCTTTCTATAACAATTAGATAAGTATGTCAGATATGAACGCTTGTTACATATACAGTATGAATTCTCGGAAACCTTTATGAAAGTAATAATTTAAAATAACTTGCTGCTAACACAAATAAAGCATTTTCTGTACGAATATTAATTGGAATATACACGTCAGAATTTTAAATAAGCTAATATCGTAAGCACTTTTTGAACTCAAATACAAAACAAATGTTCATTTCATTCCTATTTTATTTCAATCTATAAAACGCTACATGTTTCGGCTGAAATTTGTGCATCTTCAGGCTCATATAACGTCAAACGGAAAAACAAATTGTAATATTTTCATTAATTAAAAGGATATGTTGATTCCTTCCTCTGTAGTTTATTGTTATTTTTAATTAATCACAATATTTAAATTTGTTTTTCAGCTAAAAAATGTAGCTTTTTATAGATTTTAATAAAATAGTAATGGAATGAACATTTGTTTTGCATTTGAGTTCAAAAAATCCTTACGATATTAGCTTATTTATACAGAAAATGCTTTATTTGTGTTAGCAGCAAGTTATTTTAAATTACTAAACAGAAGAAAGAATCAACATATCCTTTTAATTAATGAAAATATTACAATTTGTTTTTCCGTTTGACATTATAAGAGCCTGAAGATGCACACATTTCAGCCGAAACATGTAGCCGGTTATAAATTTTAAATAGAAATAGAATGAACATTTGTTTTGCATTTGAATATTCCAAGTAGAAAACATCCAACATTTGTTAACGTATGTATTTCACTAATAAGTCACAAGAAGAAAAGGAAAACTCAATTGCAGTCTATCTTTAAGTTGGAATAGTCCACTAATTTTATTTTCCAAATTACAGCGTGTGTATTTGACTAGGATAAGTGTGGCCAAACTTAGCTACTTCCAGTCCTCAACCTCGTAGGTATATAGGGTTAAACAGATGAGTGGATCCATTCGAATATCGTTAATATGGGCACTTCGATTTCAATAAGATTTTTCACATTTAATATTTTTTTTAAATCATGTTTATGTTTAGTTATCCATAAATTAAAATTCAGTAGTTGACTCTGTTCTTGATTACTTTCTACTTGTATCTTTTTGTAATGAAACACCGCTTTTTAGATGTAAGTACTTTTCTTTAATGAATTAGCAATATTGTTTTATTACACACTCTTGTTACAACTCTATTTTAGATAATGAACTATATATATTATTATATATAGTATATTTTCTCTCTTTGGATTGTTAGAATTATTAGCCTCATACAACGAAAAATACTCACTTTGCATAGGAATGAAGAACAATAAAAATGCTATTCCTCCAAAAGTAGCAATGCCAATTTCCCTGTAGATCATATAGGTACCAACTATGGTCTGAATAGGACCGATCCAAATATAATGAGCCAAGACGAAACCTTGGTCAAATTTGCTGACATCATTCGATAGTAAATTTACTAATTGACCGACGGTGGTTTGTCCTAAGGCACGCTGACTTAGTTTTAACGTTTTTCGATAGATCATAGCGCTGCAAGACACCCTCAATTTCATAGATATATGCATCAAAGCCATCATGCTCGGATGACCTAGGAAGCATTCAGTTAAAGTCGAAAAAACTATTAGGCCTGCGTACATATACGCTTCCGAGAGGGAAATCTGCTCTTGACCTACACTAAAATACGAAACGAGCTTTCTTATGGAGAAAGGAAGAAGTAATCTGCAACAAAACATATAATATAGAGAAGGTCAATAAATATCTACGTCTTATTAGCTAAACTGAAATGAAGGCTAAATTATATTTATATTAATTAATACACTGATCAAAAGATCTGGAAGATTGTATAATAAACTCAAAAACTTTATTAACACAATTTTAGATTTATAATATTAAGAAAAAAAAATTACATTCTAAATTTTCAAGGAAGAATGTAATAAAAAAATTGCAGATTTAACCTTTAATGGCAATTCGATACATTGTAATTTGTTCTTAAAGAAAGTTAGTATGGTGACTAAAGGATTATATATTAGAGTTGGGCATGAAATAACGTATTACTTTTTGTTATAATGAGTTTGACACGGTTTACACTTTCAAAGCCAAAAAAAACTGTTCCAGTGAGATTGGCATGAAAAAACAATTACATTTATAGTATGTATCAGTTTATGCAAAAATGAACATAAATTATCGGATACTTACACTAGGATCATTTCGTGTACTAGTTTAATTATCCCTATTAGCATAAATTCTACTCCGAACATTCGAAATAAGGCCCTATGTAACGCAGATTTTTTGTGCTTTCTGTGTTCTTGTTTCCATACATTTTCTAATTTTTCGCCTAACTTTTTTGATTTGTGTTCTTCGAGGGGTTCATACAGATCTTCTTCTTTCAGTCCTTTTCTGTACGCTTTAAAGAATACTGGTATGACGTATCTGCAAAAAAATAAACTATGTATAATTTTTATTCTACAATTAATTAACGAGAAGATTATATAGGCACTTTTATATTGTGTGGTAATTACAATAAAATGTTAACAATGTCTGTATTTATTTTCTATTTTAGTAAATAATAAAATGGTTGAGAGAAAGAGTTACATGGAAGTAAATCACATCAATCTATGGTGTTGCGTATTCTGAGGTCAAGAAAATATGTCTGATAATGTTGCAATTATTCAACACACACTAACATGCTATAATGATTATATAATTATATTTCCAATGGTTAATAAATACATATATACCTAAAAAGTAGATTTACGTCTCTGAAACTAATTTTACCAATATTGTGAGTTACTTACAGAAACCTTTGAGCAATAGTAACATGACGACGCTTCATCTTATATAATAAAGATATGATAATACCTCGTAAATGCGATCTACTAAAGAACTATCTATAAATGTATGAATTTCATAAAATGTCAATCTGACTTGTGCAGATGTAAATACTACAAATTTAGACAAGTGACGAATATTAAAATTCCTATCAAAGAAATATCACAAAAAGTAGGTATTATATTTATTAATATCAATAATTGTCTAATGGGAAGGCGGTTACATTTTCCTTTCTGCATTATGCAAAGAATATGTAAAATCAAAATCAAATAATACGGTGTAGTAAGCAGTTTACTTCGGTTGTATGCATTGTAACAGGCGCCTATTCTTAACATCTCGAATTTGAATTTGCAACTGCACTAGCAGATGGCGCTACCGCTTTAGAGCGGAGATCATGTAGATAAAAAAACTCGTCATAGAGGGCGCTGATTATATACTGCGTCGATATGCAGTTTTTGAGCGCGAATGCACTCAAAAGTTCCAGAAAGATGTAGACTACTTTAGGAAGACACGCGCCAAATACAATGAGATCGAGAATGATTATCCTGATCCTACACTACTTTCTGCGATGCGCAAATCAATATTTTCATCCAATCATTGTAATGAAATGTATAATGCAGAGTTTCCTCAAATTTTGCTATCAAAATTGACATATGTTCTACATAGCCGTGGGTTTCGTGTTTGTCTTGTGCTTATTTAGTCATTCCGTATCATTGTTTGTTAATTTTCGCATATAGTCTTTCTCAAAGCTACGCCTTCGTTTCGCATTGAGAGGGTAACGTGTTTTTTTTTTTTTGCAAAATGCCATTTACACTGGACTAAGATAAATTTATTTAGGAAGCGTACTTTCGAAATGGTGAGCGAGGAGGTGATGGGCTGTGGAGATATTCAGCTGTACTTTGTGCTGAAGAATGTATAAATCAATTTGTCAGAGTGCGAATTAATAATGACATTCTCCTTCGACACATCAATCGGGTTGTCCATCGCTTCAGAGGAACTGAAAGTGTTTTGAAGGAAAAATCACCAGGCCGCCCTTCAATTCTAAAATGTGGTGGAAGACTGCGTGCTCGTTGAGATCACAGACCTGTAGACCCATTACGGCAACTTGCACAACAAACTGGTAGAAATACACATCCTAAACGGTTTTATAAAAAGTAATGTGAATTTTTTTGTAGGTTTATTTTATGGATCAGCTCAGAAAGCTGTTAAACGGAAGCTTATCATCCATATAAAATTTCCATCATGCAGCAATTACTGCCACTAGATTTCAAAAAACGTATGGAATATTACCATTGGTTTAATGCAAATCAAGAATGACGATGTTTTAAATCTTACTTTTTTTTCTGACGAAGTCTGGTTTAATTTAACAGATGATGTAAATTCTCAAAATATTAGGATTTGGTCCGCACAAAATCCTCATGTTATTCGGGAAACAGATTTGTATCCTGTAAAAATAGGGATATGGGTTGCAATGTCCAGGAGACGTATAATAGGACCGATATGCTTCGAATTTGTTGAACAATTATTTGATGATGAATTACAGCTAGGCTATTTTCAAAATGACAATGATATTGCTCATACAGCAAGAGAAACAAGAGAGTACTTGCAGGAATTTTTTGATAACAAAGTTATTGACTTTGAACGTTGGCCACCTACCTAGATCACCCGATCTTACACCGCTTGACTTTTTTTATTTGGTCATCTAAAAAATAAAATTTATCGGAACCGCTTAAATAATATGGATCAATCATAAGCAATAAGAAATGAAATAGAGAATATTACAAACGAGCAATTAATAAATGTTTCTGAAAACATGAAGAAGAGGGTAGATGCTTGCATAAATAATGGTAGTTCCCACTTTGAACACAGCATGTAAGCAGTGCAGGTATATTACAGAAACATGTTCCCAATTTTTTAATTTATATTATATTTTTGTTGTAGAGCGTATGGCTATGAAAAGCATTCATCCATTATTGTCCATTCAGTACCTCATAAATTACGAAGAATGTCTGATATAATTTAAGACATGACATAAATGTGTATTTTTACAATATATATTGTAATAACATTCTATACCTTTAATTAAACCTGGTTGTATTTGTTATCAGAAATATACTGTTTTGAAAAATGTTTATTACGTTATTTTGCGCGGGAGTTAGTTGAATGACTCATACCTTAGATGCAATTTTGGCGCACTACACTTGTTATCCGGTTTGACATTAGTAAATATTAAGTTGCATACGCACAATTAGACAAAAATCGCACAATGACCGCACGTTACTGTGTTTTATTAACTAACTTCGTTCGAAATAATAATCTTCGTGGAAAGTGGAGGATCGGGACAGTCTTATTCGATCTCACGGTATAACACGCACGCAAACGAAGACGAGGCAGTTTCTATTGCAGAGTGTTATTGAACATGCCGAAGCATGTTCAATAACACTCACTTACGAAGTAAGCGAACGGTGATAATAAATAGTAGAAATAAAGTAATAAGTAGTTTATTATTAACAATTTGGAAAAAGGGTATAGAAAAATACTTTCTAATTATTATATTCTATTTTATTTACTGCGTTTGATAATAAAAGCCATTCTGCACTACCGGTTTCGGTTTTACCGCCTTCTTCAGCTGCATTAATTGTTTTTTTAAATTAGAAAAAATTACAAAAATGATGGTTCCACCAGTTTTCAGAATTTTTAAATTTTCAACTATTGTATTTTTTAATTTAAAAAACAATTAATGCACCTGAAGAAGGCGGAAAAGCCGAAAACCAGTAGTGCAGAGAGGTTTTTATTATCAAATGCAGTAAATAAAATAGAATATAGTAATTGGGAAGTATTTTTCTACACCTCTTTTCCAAACTGAAAGTCTAACCCAATTATGGACATAAAATCACCATTATTTATTATTAACTTTTTTAACAAGGTTATTTTGTTTTTATTAGACTTTAAGAGTTGAAATAAATAGTTGGGGATTTGGCAATATATTCATGCATGTAAATATTAGTGGATAATAATTGTGCGAGGACATATACAATGGCGACAAAAAGTATGGTGTAAATTGATGGACTTAAAAGTGGCAGACCTCAGACGTGGATTGAAGGAAAGGAATGAAGATACCAGTGGGAAAAAGACGGAACTCCAGGAGCAGTTAAAGAAAGTTTTACAATTGGCTAATGAAAAATCTGAAGTTTATTTATTTGAAGCACTCGGTCAAAATACTGAGGTATTAGAGAAAATTATGGAAGTGAGAAGATTTCAGAGATATAAAAGAAAATTTTGTAGATAATTCCGAAAATATTAAAAAAGAAAAATAGAAGAGAACTTTATAAACAAATTTATAGAAATAAAATTTACAGAAAATTCTGTGAACATTAAGAAAATAGAGTAAACAGTTATAGCTAACTGGAGCAATTTTGTATTTCCTATATTTTCCAAAATAGCAACAGTTACCGATTAGGAAGTAAAAGTCGGTTGCTGATAATCAACATTTAATGGTATGAGGATCTCGAAAACGTTACACAAGAGAGATTATCACTTAAAATTCAGTGGTCAGCAAGACGATGACAGTATGAGCTTTTGCGAGTTAGCCAGAAAAGGTACTTCAGTTACCACGGTAAGAGATTATAACGTAATCAATGGTCTAAAATCTTACCGGTTACTCACAAACACGTATTCAATTTCAATCGCGGCTTTATTAAAAAAGATATGCGTATCATAGGAGGTAGAATCCAAGTAAAATCCAACTCACAATTTTAGACTTATTGTTAGTAATAAAAACCGCAAATGTCACTACAGAAATATGTAACTTGGTTTATTTGATATATCATACTTAAAAACTAGAACAAACTGCAAGTATATACTGGCAGATTGATTATTATTTATTAATTATTGCTGCTTCACCGCAATTCATGGTGAACAGTTGCAACTAACATTTTCTACCACAAACCACAAGATAAAGTGGGCCTTAAACATTTTGCAAGAACAGCTTTCTATTTATTGTAAAATTATTTACAGTTTCTGTGTACATAACCCAATCTGCACTTTTTATTTAATTCTACTTACTCCTACTTACATATTTGAAGCTATATTAAATGCCCTTATGAATAATTTTACGGACATTATATTAGGCATACTAATTAGCTATATAAAATAATTCTGTATTTGACATAATTCTGCGTCGATTGTGAGATTAAAGGAGTAGCATGATAGTGGGACAATATTAAATACTGCATTGCTTTCGTGCTTGCAATTACAGTTAATATCATGTTAACCTTTGAATTATATTATTAGATGAACATCTATATTTGGAAATTTTTCTCAGTATGTATTTAATTTATTAAAAATCGATCTAATAGATAGGGTTTAGAGTACCTAATAACTTGTATACCCATTGAAAAAAATTGTTGGTTTGTGCAATTTCAAGGAAAGAAATAGTATGTCGGAAAAAACAATCATTGCTTGGTCGTTGGACTGCACAGTGGTCCCGTCATAAGTCATAAATCGAAAAACACAATACCCTAAATCTCCAGTTCTAGCCACTTGCTCACTAGTGGAATGTACAATCTGCCTGAAAACATGAAATAAAAATAAATTATCGTTTGTCTCTGATATGTTGTGCTTTGAAATGAATGCACCGGCACTGTTTACCGTAAACATTTAGGGAGCGTCTCACTTTCGCAATAACAATTTTCAGGATTTATTTATTTGTTTGTGTGTTTTTGCTATGGAAATCCGATGATAGGGTATAAATTGTAATATTTAATATACTTTAAGTAATAGGTAAGTATTAGGTAAAATATTGTAGTCCTACAAAGTTTAATTACAGTTTGAGGATGCAAACTTTAATTTCACATGTGCCTACAGTTTTACTCACTTAGGTTCACAGGTTTGCATTAGATTTAAAATAATGACCTAAGTGTAGTATTACACAAAATTCATGAATTCTTTTCGCCAAGTATAGCCTGTCGATAACAGAGAGGTTTCAGTACTGGCATCCTTTTCTCGTAGCACATTTACAAGTTGATTTATTACTAACAATTTTTTTTCAGGTAACTTGTTCAAGTGCTTCTTCCGTGAAAGAAGAAATGAAACTAAAACACGAACATATTCTTTCAGTCATGTTATAAACTCGAAGATGCAGAAAATATCAACCTTAATTCTTTAGATAAACGTGTGCTTAGTTTACATATGTAAAAGTGTCGCTACTTTCCAGTAGGTAGGGAAGTAAGTGGAAAGAAATAATAAAATAATAAACATCTCAAGGCATATAGGCATATAGTTGAAAAATGTCGCGAGAATTTACTAATACTGATTTGATAAATAGACTCATATCACAGCCTTGGGTTACCAGCCTTTGAAAGCTTCCCCAAAAGATATAGAATACATTATTAAATAGTCAGGCATTAAGTTTGTTAGAGATTTAGTAAAATATTTTTTTTTGTTTTTGTAACTCGTGGCAGTCACAATTTGCTTAACCTTCGGTCGGGCGCAGTATCGGTAGTCACATAAACAAAACGTTCGAGGTATGCCTGATAGATCGGTTGCATCCGACGGCAAGTTAAGAATTAGATATTTTCTGATTTTGCAATGTATTTTTTTCAATTACGGTTTATGTTTTTTTTTTATTTTATTATTTTTAAGGGTACAAGATATGGCTGTCAGTTTATTTTTAGGATCAAATCTTGCAATTAATAGTCGTTAATATTAATTATAGAAAATTATTTTGTAAAATATAATAAATTATTTAAATAACACCTTATTTTCTCATCTAGAACCCCTTTTAACGGATATAATGGATTTGTTTCGACTTAAGTATTTTTGACCGTCCCCTTAAGACCCGGGACCACTGTGCACTGATAGAAAGTTTTCTTTCATTCAAGGCATACTTTACAGCAAAGAAATAAAATGAAGTATTGAAAAAACACAAAATATTATCTCAAGTAGCTATGCTCGTGCATCAGCCGCATGCCTTACGGGCTGTCGACTACTGCGAGTATGCTAGAGGCCGCGATTTCGAATGTGAACAAATTGGTTTTTCCGTGTATGTAACATCCGTTTATTGCACCTAATACTCCCGGAAAGCCATTAGATCGTTAATAAAAAATCTGAGACAAATAAAATACTATACCTTGCTGCTACCTTCATTTAAACAAATCTATATACGCTAACTTACAGATATAAATTGCGGCATTAATTGCAAAATTACGTTCATATAATTTCATTAAAAATATAATGTGCTGTGCTTTTAGCAATGCCAAATTATAATAATAAAATAAAATAAAATATAATTATAATATCTCCAGCATATAGAAATGGCCCCTAAAAGTATGGTGAAAAACTCTAATAGAATCTAACCATTTGCAAAACCATTCCACTGATTGGCAATTACTGCGCAAAGCAAATATGATCCGTATTTTCACTCCTTACTTAAATTATAACGTACCTCAAAGGTAACTCATTCGAAAATGCTCCTTAAACATGTAATGATGTAGGTAGTGGCGCAATCCTCCTTACATAATTTAAATTGCGTGGAATTTGCCGCCTAACGTTTAAATTATTTGCCCCCAGATTTAAGGATCGCGCCGCTTCAATGATATTTTCAACTATGGTGTTAAAATTTAAATTGTCCTCTAACATAAAAATTTGTCATAAAACAGTCCATCGCGAATGGTCCAGAATATTTTCAACAGCCAACGTTACCATAATAATACGAAATGTGCAATACAAACTTAGGATTACAGCATTTATTTAGAAATTAAAGTTATATTTAAACCGCTTTAAACTGATACAAGCTTGCGACGTTTGATTACCAGAATTAGCCACTCCAGGTGGCGCTCATGTAAGGAAAACGATCGTTCAAGAGACATGCTTGATATGTAGCAGAAACGTTTTAGGATATGTATCGTTTTTCGACCGAATTTCAATGTTTCATTATGTAGTCAATTTAAAGGCATCATAACTAATTGTTTTGTTCTCATTCTAAAATTGCTAGCAGCCTTGTTTAAATGCACACCTTTCCAACTAACAATTTATAACTTTTTGCACGTACCCGTTTTGATATACTTATCTTTTGCCTAGGTTAAAGTTACATGATATCATCTCGCTTTAGTATTTGTTGCATATTGGTATCCGTCTGCTGCCAATAACTCAAAACCGACAAAAGTGTAGGGATACATACTTTTCAATTAACACAACAATAGTAAAATGTACATTGCTTTATATGTGAATCATTATCGCTGATTAATTTTTCGTAATCAATAAATAATGGCATCACTTTCACATGAGAAAACTTCATTTATGAGTGATCCATTAAATTATTTCAAGTACGTAACAATATTACGGAGATTTCTACCACCAATTAACATTTATTCAGCTCGACAGGTGGTTTTAATTGAATTAATTAAAACATTTTAAAATCGACTATAGATATTGCTGAACTAATAAAATCATTTTAGCTATAGTTAATTCTAGCCTTGCATTTTAATAGCAGCTATATGTATATGTATATATTTTTTAATAAGTAGCATTAATTTTTTTTAAGAAATATTTTTATGGCTCTTTCATTTTAAAATATTTTTAAGGTCATATCACTTCCGGTTATACCGGAAGTCGCCGTTAACTTTTACATAGAACGCACGATATATCTCTATGGATTCCTGAGACAATTTCATGATGTATTCCTTGTGGTTTCCTTATACAAATTTTCATTTGTTCTTAGATATCTTGATTATTTTGAAAATTTTGAAATATGTATGTAACTTTATCTTTATTTTGTTTTTCGATTGGTGATAAACGCTACTGCAGTAGACAGAAGCTCAAGAATGGTGCTTTTGAAATTCACATTAACAACTAATTTATGGCATATAAGCTGCCCAAAATTTAATGGTCAATTACATCATTTTCAAAGTTGAAAAAGTTCGGTTTTTCAAACGTGACACCTGTATATTATTAGATGCAGAATTTAATTTTGCATCGACTCGCTATGCGTTTCCCTATACCTATGTTTTGCTTGTTATTCCATATTTTCTATCAAAAGCCAATGAAACTCCAAAAGTCCTATCTAGTAAGCATTAATTTTGACAAGAATTGAAACAATATTGCTGATTTTATGTCAAAACAGTTTAAGCCCACAAGTCTGTGAGGTATCTATTTACAGTTCTAACAATTTTGTTAACTTTCTCAAGTACACTTTATAATGGAGAATATTGAAGAATGTTCCATTAATGATTTGTTACATTTGTTTTATTATGTAGACGAATTCTCAGACGAACATGCATATTATTTAACGAACAATATTCTGGTATAATCGGAAGTGGTACGAGCTTGAAAATATTTAAAAACGAAAGAGAATCCTGAATATTCTAGGTTTTTTCTAACCACGAAAACTTCTAACGAACGGCTACCGTGAAAAACCCTGTATATCTGATAGTACATTGGAGGAGTAGATAATGTACTTACTTGGAAGTACATACTGCCTTATATACTAAATTTTTTATTGACATTAATAAGCCTAATATATAGTATACAAATTTAAAACATATACACATATCATCAATTAGTCTCATTTCACACATACATATAACTGTTTGCACGTACCGCTGGCCTAATTATTATTGCATTACAATCATTTGCTTTGTTTTTTTTAATAATTGTTACTGAGGATATTTATATCCTTGTTGTGCTGGCAGCATTCGCAAATAGGTAATTCAACGTGTATTTGCTGAAACCACAGAAAGAACGTTCGACTGAACAATTAAATGAATCGGTAAGGTGGCAAAGTGTATATATCTTATGGCATCCGGCATCTTTTGAGCTATTGAAATATTTTGCCGCTTGTCTAACAACTGTCGCATAGCTTATGGCAGCCGCAAGAGTTGTTTAAAGTGCTCTACAGCTTCTAAAGATCGTTCATTATACTCGTACTATTATATATTGAAGGTATTTGCTACTACATGCATAGAAAAAAATTCTATGGTAATGTTTAAAAAAAGCATCATGGTGTGATTGAAATACCTAACACAATTTTGGCGTAAATCTATATAGTACTGGTATATATAGTTATATACCTATAACTATACAGACTTTTTTATGAAATAAATAGTTTATTTAAAAAAATTGTATTTGATGTTACACACAACAAATATTTTTTTTTTGATATCAAGTTAATTTATTAGTAATAAAAGATATTACATATTTTAAGTCAATATTTTGATTGCTTCGCAGAAAGCAAAACAACAATCTTAAGTTACTATATTTAATTCACATCAACTTTCTTTATTTTATTTGTGAAAAAACAGAACATTGAAGTGGATTAGATATGCAGTTTTTCAATAGGTACTTATCCATTCCAATAAAAAAAAATCGTGTTAGGAATTTAACGATTTATTTTTACTTATGACCCTGACAAATGCAGAATCACACAAATAAACGGTTGTGCAAGTACTATCTTGTATGATGTACCGTTGTCAACAAGAAGAACAGATATGTATGTTCATTTCTCTTATTGTATTGTGCAATACTGAGCAATGCAATACTCACTGAATAGTTATATACGTATGCATGTACTTATAAGTCCGTACATTATTGTTATCGTAACAATAATGTAGGTAATTGTGTTTTTACAGGATAAAATGATTACAATAAAAAAACATGCCTACCTATAAATATGTCTATTTTTAATTTGTTTTAACAATTTATGATGGAAGATAACTCATTCATTATCCGTAGTATTTGTCCTTAACCTGATTTTTCGATTTAAGATTATTATGTTTAATTAATAATACGTTATGTATAAAACATCTCAAGAGGTGTTGTTACTACACGAATTACAATGAAATTATAAATTTAATTATAGCAAAAACTCCACAGTATCCTTATTACAAAATATTACATCATTAAGCGTAATATTCACTAATGCTGTTAATCGCTGCCATTTCCAAATTAAATAAAGAGACAAAAACATCTATGAAAAGTATTTTGTCAACTTCATCATTAAAATAACTTTGTAAACTTAATCTTTTACTTGGAATTAAATTTGTTTTGCTCTGTAGGTTTGTTTTATACCTCTAATAAACTGACTAAAAAAAAAATTGTTTTTAAAAAATCTTGACTTCAGCAATTGGTTTTTATCAGATCTCAGAACTAGTGATGAAATCTTTGAATAAAAAAGGTACTTAATTAAATGAATATATTCGATCGATTTTGTTTGCAGAATTTATAACGCTAAAATTAGTTCTCCCATTTAAAAGAGATATTAAGGTTTTAGCAATTTATCGTATCACCATTTACGGTAGTTGTTCTTCCTCGATCATCTTCAAATAGAAAAAAAATAATGCCCAATTATGTTTCCAGCACTAACGCTGCACTATATTGTAACTTTTCGAACATGTAGCGGTTGCTGGTGAATAATTTGTGGGTTCTCATTACCCCAGAATCGGTGCTTGTGCTTATTCACAGCTCCATCCATTCAGGCAGAAATGGGCTTCGTCGCTCATTATGATTTTATTCCAAAAATCAGTTCATTTTAAAGGTTCACCAGACCATTACAATAATGCATTCGTTTCCCGAGGTCTCCAGGCAGAACCTTGTGTGTTACTTGAATTTTATAAGAAAACAGGCGCAAGTCTTTCAATAACATTCGCTGTAATGAACGTCGGGAGATGCCTAACTGCCTGAATCGTTTTCTTATCGAAGTTCTTGGTATTTTCACCACATCATTGCGTACACGATCTATATTTTCTCCTGAACGAATTGTGCGAGGTCTGCCAGAATGTGGTGTGTCAGCCGTAGCCTCAGTTTGTTCAAATTTCCCACAAACGATTTTATTTTGCGCCACCTTATATTTACTACCTACATAAATTAGACAGAAATTCATTCTGATAGATACGCACACCTACAATCAGGGCTATTTATTCTTTGTATTGGTTTTGTAAGAGATCTATTACTTTTTTGAAAATTCCATTACCTCGTTATTTTTTGTCAGAATCTATTATGTACCGATGTTTTAGAAGCGTGAAATTTTTTTTGCATAAAATGATATTAATCAACCTATTACCTTTTCTATGATTATAATAGCTTCCTAGCAAAATTGTAATAAAAATAAATTGAACCCAGGAACAACACTGCGAGATAATAAAATCGTTGATACTTGGTAACTCACACAAATCTATGTATTTTCTGGGGCGTTTATTTTTCGTACAATAAACCTTTTTTCATAACATTAACGTTACTCTCCCACACTGCAATTGCTAATAAATCTTCCATAGTTAGAATTAATACCCAAGCTCCCATTAGCCGTCCTAAACTTGTAATTGTAAAACGATTCCTCCCGCTATTGCATATACCATATTGAGTCACGTGATTTTAACGTTAGACGTAGTTTTTAACGTGAGTTTGCTAAAACTCTCTATTATAACGTAATACCACGTAACAATGCTGCGCCAGATACTATATGATTCGATATCGTACGGCCAACAGAAAAGTGAGTTGAGTCAATCAACAAAAAATCTAGTTAATTACACTGCTGCAGAAATATTTTTAAAAATATCTCTTTAAAACAAATATAGCCGATAACGACTATAGTGAACAGTCATCATACTTAACTAATTACTAATCTGAACTTCTTAATCTTCTACTTCAACAATTGGATTGTTGTCGGAATGTGGAGATTTAGAACAAACACTTTTTAACTCACCACGTAAGATTGTTGATGATGAAACCCTGTATGAGTGGGCGTTTGACGTATTTCCATCTTTTATACAATTGTAAGTATCCGACAATTTGGCAACTAGTCCACTGCCGTCTTTAGAGTAGCCCTGAGAAGAGTTGGGACTTGCCACCTCCATTTTTTCTCTTTAGGGGATGTGCAAGTATGTATCTTTCGGTTATTGCCTTTGTGCATCGACTTCTCTTCTAGTTCTCGCATTATACCTTGTAATATACGTATGTACAAGTTCTGTTCTGGCTATCCTAGACTATGTGAATCTGACCCGACTTTTGAAAAATTAACTTTTTTTCATGGATAATGTTAGTATTTCGTTTATAGTTTTTTGTGGTAACAATAATTTCGTTTGTAGTTCCACCCATTAATACTTAAGGACCTTCAAAAAAACAGTCGCCTCCGACTTTGAGATATCGAAAATATAAATTCTAAAGAAAGCTACGAAAGCGGATTTTCGATATCTCATTTATTAACAAATTCACCTTTAGACAATTTGTTTAAATTATCGCCATTTGTTTATCTTTGATTGATTCGATATCTCAAAGTCGGGTGCGACTGTTTTTTTGAAGTTCCTTAATTATTAATGGGTGGAACTACAAACGAAATTATTGTTACTACAAACAACTACAAACGAAATGCTAACATTATCCATGAAAAAAAGTTAATTTTTCAAAAGTCGGGTGCCAGGTTCACATAGGTCTATCCTAGGTGAAGGCCAAAGCGACATGACTCTAATAGGCAAGTCCCAGCCCTTCTCTGAGTTACTCTTAAGACGGCAGAATACCAGCTGCCGAAATGGCGGATACATACTATCCTGAAAAACGATAGAAATATCCCAAACAGCTACTCGAACATTTTAATAAATTCAAATTTAGACCCTTTAAATTCTAGCCTTTAAAAAAATAAAAAATGTGTGAAAGTGTTATACTTTTTTATATGTAGATGGTGCAGGTTGTGTAGATATCTTTTGATTCTACATGTAAGATTTAGTATTTTATTGTACAACTAAGCTTATTGTTGCTGTTGTACAGAGACTTTTTTGTACCATTGTATATTCGTGAAGGGCACGATGATATTCAACTATCGATACTCGAATATGCATAATTATCGATAGTCCACTATCAATAGTTACCGATAATCAAGGCTATCCTATCAGTAAATGTTATCTACTAGTAGTATAGTACTCGAAACTATGGGTAGTTATCGATAGCGCCCAGCACTAATGTAAAGTAATACTTAAAACAAATTAGATAACTCAGAACAAAATATGGCCACTAACTCAAGAGTTTAATCTATTGATTAATAAATTTGGCTAAGAAACTTCAATTTCGAGGTACTTATTTATTCAAGCTCCTGAAACAATCTAGTAGTATTGGTAGGGCGCAGACACAAAGCGGTTATAAGATAAGTTATAAGCAAAATAACCGGTCACAGCGATTAGTCGATTATGAACACTTTGTTAATTAATTACGAAATCTGTTCGATTACTCAGTACTATTAAATATTCCACCATGGCCTATCAAAGTTATTACAAGTAATAACGTTGAGAAAATTGCCAGCTATTTTTTATAAAGACATTCAAATGACTTTATAATATACTCACAAAACCGCTAATGCTTTTATAATTATAAGTTACATTGTAGTTTTACAAGATTTTATGTTTAAATTGGTCACAGTAAGTAAATAATCATGAATGTGACATTTTGAGATTAGTTTTATATATAATTGTTTATAAATAGTATCAGCCCGTCCCATTTACCAAAATGACAAAAAAACGTTTTATAAAACTTAATGATAGTAAGACTTAAAACACTTACTTATTAAAAACTTGAATTCCTGCTCTAAAACATATCTCATGAAGTTGGCTTTTAATGCATTAATTGTTATAATTTTTTATCACTTCTGGTTCGCCCGGAAATATCGTCGAACTTAAAATTTTAAATGGAACACTCTGTATATTTTTACATGTTCCAATTCTACCTAATTCTCTGAGTTAGATAAGCAGATGACTTGTAGTGTTCGTTTCATTGATTAATGCAGATTTACTTAGAAATCCTAGAGAAAACAGCATCAATATTGCACAATATTTTCACCTTAGACGGAGGTTTACATCTATTAATGGTATTTTTAGCATAAAATTTAGATTGGAATAATATGCAGCCTGCTCTATTAAAAACAGCAAAATAAGTCTCATAAAGTATGTGTTTATCATTCCTCTTCCATATCATAATCAAAAATATTTTGTAGATTAATGAATTCTGAAAGCTTTGTTAATCGTTCATGTGTGTGGTGCTGAAAGCCAAAGCCCTTCATATATGTACAATAACATTTTTAGTACACTTTAATCAAGAGCTAGGTACACAAATCACTGAAGTTATTTATTTGCATACATATCGACAAGGTTCGTACAAAATATTTACTCAGACCTTCAAACAATCAATCATCAGTTACATATATAATTTATACTACGATTTAGCGTAACGTTATACAGTGCATTTTATTGTACCTGCTCTGATAATAGTTACATCACCCCTCATTTAAAGGGTATGGTGTATTTGTCAGCATATAAATCTAGGGCCCGTATTCACTAAGAATTACGGCTCTATAAGATAATAGTAAAACGCGATTTTAAATAAACAATATACATATACAGTTTACGTACAGAAAATCCGATTATATTTTAAAATTGAAGGAAATTTCCTCTACTTTTGTTAATGGTGCAAGGGATCATATAGGATATGTCGGGATACATAATACATTTAATGCTGATGAGAGTAGTTTTAATCTTGAGCTACATTTCGGCCCCACTTTAGCTGTGCAACAAAAACTGTTACAGCAGTTGCGCAGTCTGTATCCGCAACTACACATAGTTACACCATACTCCCAACATTATCAGCTCGCGGAAAACTGCTCTCGCTTTTATTCATTGTTCTTGAAAAGCAAAGTGGAAATTTAGAATGTTCATTTAACAACGTCCACATCTGAAAAATTAACAAAAGAACTATTTCAGCAAAAAAAAAATTAAAAATTTGCATGTTCTTGATTTTGTGAACACCCTACGCTTCCGACCACGAGCCGCCACTGATACATGTAACGGTGTATATAACTGTTCGTACTTGGGATGGCGTGTGCGATAATTAAAGGTGATCCTCCATTACTTAACGAATAACTAATGGGTTGATTAATAAACCGATCAGGTCAATAATGGCCAAATTCAAGGAATTACACTTCAGCACCTACCTGCCCAAAAATTACGTTTTGCTATTATCTTATAGGGCAGTAATTTATAGTCAATACGGCCTCCGGATTCATATGCTATAAATAGGTAAACCGCACCCTTCAAATGAGGGCCAGATGATAATTGCCGCAGGAGGTACAATAAAACCATTACAGACGTTAAAAGCTAATATTCTATATCTTGAAATACACTTTATCTCTATATTTTATGCTAGTATACCATTATAATTTTACATTTTATTCAATTTTAATACTTTAAAACAATGTTTACCAGTTAACCTTAAAAAGAGGACTTTTTCTGGTGTATAAATTATAATTATTATAGCATAGCATGTTAACATAATCTTAATTTAAATTTAAATGCGCTAGACATATACTTATACCAATTGCTTTTATCGGGATACGTCACCATATCTGGCGACTCTCCGTAGATTATCCATATGAAACCCAAAACCCAACCCAAGACGCAGCACGCCAAGTGAGTCAACAAAATGTTATTGATTGCTGCATAAATTTTCCTTTGCATCCAAATATAATATTGTTTATGAGAACTGAGTTCAGATTAATTGAGTGAATATTAATACCTATTTCTCAGTAATATTTTTAAAGTGTCCGTATGCCAACAAGTTTGACTATAATTCTTATTAGCGGATTAAATTGTTATTGATTGTATTTAGTCATTGTCTACTAAATACGGATACAGCTTCTTGGATATTTAGGTTATTAAAATATAGGTTCTATTTTTTTTGTGGGGAAGGTGGATAAGTTGTGCATATCTAAGAAGTCCAGAATTTATTTTAAGACACGTCGCGTGGCGATTAGTATGGCGGTAAATTTAAAAAATATGCCATGAATCTACAAAAAGTGAGATTAGATGATATCATATGCAGAAAAGTTGCTTAAAATGGGGCGATATACAATATTTTGTAGATATTTAAAAAAAATCACAATTTTTCCAAATATTGTCTATTTGAATTACATATTTCCCTTTTTTTTCGTTTTTAGCAGCTCACCTGTAGTAATATTTCTAAATTTGGTTGATACTCAAACAATTTTACATAATGAATACAGCGAAAACTGAAAAGTACGTCTTCAGTATGACAGTTGTTCTTGCAAGGGACTGTATCTTAGCAGCCTTAGTTTATTCAGTATAGATGATATATGTTTTAATATAAGTGGATATACATCTATATATGTTTTTGTTTGTTTTTCGTTGCTTTATATTGCATTATTTGTATTATTTGTATTTATGTGTAAAATCCTACACCACTGGTCCAGGAAATATATCTATCTATCCATCTAGTAATAATAAATAAAATTTTACAAACACTTAAATTCTAAACCACTTAGCAAGCATTATTTTTATTGAAAATTATAATATTTCATTTTGTTTTCTGCATTAAAGTGTACACCGTTAGCTTATTATTAAGTTATGTTAGTTCATTATTAATGTATTTATTGGGATGACATTCATTAAAAATTCCTGTCTTTCCCTGACGGTCTTATAACTATTATCGCAAATTAAAATAATTTCAGCTTTTCCTGTAGCAAAAGTTGAAATGCTATTTTAAAAATAAAAAAAAAAAAGCAATACGAATACAAACGTAACAAAAAACTTAAACACGTAAAAATATGAAAAGATAACCTAACAAAGATAGGTACTAAATAGTTGCAATGATTTAAATGTCAAAGATTTTGTACACTTAATATTTTGTTTAATGTACCATGGCACACTACATTATTTATTGTTTCTAATTTCAAAGCCTATCTTTAAAACAGAACGATATATGTGCCTAACAATTATCTATTTTCAGAATATCAGTTACTTTACTTACTTTACTTACTATTAGTTATTGTTTAAATGTTTTTGCTTATTAAGTATTCTCATCATTAGCTAAAAGTATTGGTTATTTGTTTCAATTGAGTTTCGTAATTTCGAAACCTGCCTAAAAATCTTCGTGAGTGCAATAACATTGTGAGGGCTGAAGAATGTAATGTTAGTTTTGGACTAAAGATTTCCACTTTAATGTAGAAAACAAAAAAAAATATATTATAATTTTCAATAGACGTAATGTTTGCTAAGTGGTTTAGAATTAAATGTTTGTAAAGTTTTATTTATTATTACTAGATACAGTCACTTGCAACAATAGAGCCTGTACTGTATTAGTAACACTGTATGAGTATCAACCAAATTTAGCAATATTAATGCAGTTGAGCTGGGAAAAGAATGGGAATACGTAATTCAATTAAACAATATTTGAAAAAATTGTGATTTTTATTGTGTTTTAAATATGTTTGCAAAAAAATGCATACGACTTCAGCACTAAATTCTAAGCAACTTATTCAAATAACTTTTTTGAATATCATGTCATCTAACCTCACTTTTTTTGAAGATTCATGCATATTTTTTAAATTTGCCGCCATACTAGTGATCACGTGACGTGTGTCAAAATAAAACTTTTTGCAGTTGCAAGACCAGCACAGCCTATCCCTCAAAAAAAAATTAGTATACTTTAATAATAAAAAAAATACGGTATGTTGCAATATTTATGCGGTGACTGTATATATAGGTATTGACAAGACCCCAGCAAATAATCTAATATTTAGGTTAGACAATGAAACTGTCCCAGATGCTAGAGATGGATAAAAAGAAAATAGCCCGGTGATATTTTAAAGATAATAAAAACCATATTTTACTGTATATATTATAGTTTATTTAACAAGTTTTGGAAAAAGGGAAATATATAAGAGGAGAAACAGAACGATCAATGCGCGAAAGAAAACAAAGCACCGAATGCTTTTAAATTAAAGGAATTTATATTAAACACGTGTTCACATAATGTGAATAGTAATTCCCAGTGATTATGCCTCGAGCTAAACGCGTCTCAGTTGCGGTACAATCGCTTCTCTGAATTGGGTCATATACACATTGGAATTAGTGAAAGCGATCGGGTAATAGGCAATAAAAATGTTATCCCAATCCAGATAATTTTGGATTTGATTGCTATCCCGGCCCAAATAGTGGACGGGGATAATGAATTCGAATAGCAGATCTAGATAACGGATCCAGATCCTAAGATTCAGATATCCGGATCTCAATTATATCAAATACTACAATAGGCCGCTCATAAATTACACCGGTAGTGTTCAATTCGTGCAGAATGAAAATCGCTTAACACGAAACTGAAGGAATATGCTATTATTTATTTATAACAATTTGAAATGTAAAATTTAATTTTAAAATACGTATGTATCTATATGTATACCTGCTTGTATGTTCCGTATGTTTCATTTTATTTTCGATTATTGTTAGCAAATAAATTTATACAAAAAAAGAACTTTGTTGCCAAGTATTTTTGCAGATATTAATATTTAATAAATATGCATACTACATAGAAGATATACTTATATACAGATGAAATTTCTAAAATCTTAATGCTTGTGTATATAAGCGAAATAAATTTAACAATAAAAAATAGACAACAATTAGCGTATGTTGAACAGCTTGTTGAAGTTTATTAGTTAGCCAATTATATTGTAATTATGTGACAGTGTTAGTGGATCTTTTGGGTCAAATGAAAGGCAGATTTTAAATTTAACAACGTTTCAACATTTTAAGGTTCTTCAAGTTATTGCAAAGCATGAATTATTAAACTAGGAACTGATGACTTCCGTTAATTACATATCGCATCATGTTGCTTAGTCAACTACGTATGTTGAACTGCCTATGCGATAAACTTCAAAATAAGTTCACTTAGGTACATTACTAAATGTTCACTAGAATTCTATACAGTATAGAATAAATTCTCGAAAATCTTAGGGATTTCAGATATTCTAGTGAACATTTAGTAATGTACCTAGAATTAAAGTATGCACTATGCAAAAAATAAGCGAACTCCATCGTTTCTTTTAAAAGAAGATACTGAAACACGTCAGATTTGGTTGTTAAAAATACACTCGACGATTTTGTTGTTTTTCAACTAAATATTTTGTTAACATATATCTGGTTATAGTTACTAAATTATTAGTTAATTCAAATAATATAAAAAATATTTCTGTATTCAATCAAATAGATTTATTTCAAAGAAACCCAGTATTATGTAGGTTAGCGTATGTGTATGTTTTAAAATGTTAAATGTCTAAATGTATTTACAATATTTACAATATTTGTTAATTTTCACCTACTGGTTGTAAAAGGCTTGGATTTGTAGTCAGAATTGGCACATGTCAACTCATTCTGAAGAAAAACTTACACTATCATGCGCATGAGTGCAATGTTTTCATGAGCTTCTTCCACTGGATCCAAAATAATCTGATCTATGAGAATATCCTTAACACTTTTTTTTCTCAGATGAGGCTTGATTTTATCCGTATGAACATGTAAATTCATAGAATATGAGGTCGTGGTCATCGGAAAACCCTCATTTTTTGTTGAAAAACCATTAAATCCCTAAAAAGGTGGTGTTTGGGTTGGATTATGTCAAGAAAGATTAGCGGGTGCTATTTTTTTAAAGGCACACTTACTGCTGCTATGAAATTCATGATGAAGAATAACAAAATGGGTATTTCCACCAAGGTGATGCAACAGCACATACGACCAGAAAAACACATCAATATCTCAGAGAATCTTTTTGAGGGAGAATAATCGGCAAGAACACTGAAATCCCATATCCAACTAGATCTTGCGATTTAAACCGCATGTTTAAACATATTTTCGTATGGCCATACATCAAAAAGTCCATTTACTTTATCATTACTTTAGAAAAGTGTGAAAAGATGAATAACTCACCGCTAGTGTAGCATACTATTTTTAATGGATTGCAGAGTAGAGTTAGTTTGTGTTTAAACGTTAACGGACAGCATTTTCGACAATTTCTGTAGTTTTACGTACAAAATTTTGATTATCTTTTCGATATTAAATGAATTATTTGTTTTTCTTTATGTTGCAGTGTCATTTTGCGGTTATAAACTTTGTTTATAATGTAAATGTGAAGTAATAAATGTAATTATGTGCATTGCTAAACCAGACCAAAACATTTGCATTTCATAGTCTACTCTAATTATTCTTTTTCTCGATGGCTCTATTCCCGTTGCAAAGCACATAAAATATACTCAAGTGACATTAGAATTTCAATTTGATTTTTTGGCACGTGATGATTTTACGTCAAAAATGAAACATTTGAAAGAGGTTTTATTAGCATGTAATACGAAATAAAATAATAATGTATTTGGCGACCCCGTAGCTGAGTACATCGACATGAGATCATCGGCAAAATGTAGTGGTCGATATCTGTTTGTGGCGCCTCGTTCCAAACAACGTGATATTCGTAGATTAACTGTGCCAGCATCTGTGGAGGATGGTGCAAAGCAGACAGTCTCCTCCCATGATATCCCACACATGTTCAATAAGGTTTAAATCCAGTGAACGGGGTGGCTACAATTCGCGCAGCTATCATACTGCCTCGAATAAAGAGAAGTAGTGATCGGCTGCCATAGGCAATAGCCCCCCAAAATATTACTCCAACAGTCGTGTGTACGTGCCTCTCAACAGCAAACCTAATATCACGTCGCTCTCCATGCCGGCATGAAGACAACATTGTGTTTCCAATGCTGCCGTTCTCAGCACCAGTTCATATGTTGACGACAGTGGTTTGCAGTCTGCAGTGGACGGTATGAAAAAAGTCCAAAGGCTCGAATGTGACGATATAATGTACGCATAGTAACACGTCCACCTTCTTCTTCAAACCTTTGGTCAGCGATTTGACGCGTAGTAACAAAACGGTCTCGTAGAACTAGTTGTCTGAAGCGCCTACGTTGACGCCCTGTGGTACGCCTCGGTTGACCAGTTGGTCTTCTTCATATTTCTCTAACTTCTGTCCACACACGACATAAACACATTACCATCATTGCAGTACAATTAACAAGGCGGCCAATTTCGCGATAGGACAAAGCCAACATCTCGATAGGCAACAATTTTACCCCTCGCAAAGTGGTGATAATTTTAATGTCTTCGAGCTCTAGGCATTTTCTTACGCTTAACACTCGTAGACGGACGCGTAATAACTAAACATTTCTGTACTAGTCAGCTCTCACAAACAGATGTCTTCACAAAAAAAAACTAAAGAGATATTTTTTTCGCAAAAAATTACCAAAGATAAAAAGTTCACATTCTTACCATAACTGGCATTAAATATAGTCATTCTGATGCCAAAAAAACTGAAGTTTACACTTTCTGAGTGTAACACTTCTAATGCCACTGAGCATAGCAGCTCTAGAATAAGTAATAAGTTATTTAGGTACGTTAGAATACGGTGTACGGTTTCGCAGCCATCTCTAGTCTGAACAAAAATCTCTCTCTATAGTACTGTATTCCAGTCCGTTTGACAGTATACAGTGTGTATCAAATAAAAAAGTAAATTTTGCTTGGGTGTTAACTACACGACATATAAAGCACAAACCCACCGAAACCATATTTTATCATTAAAGATTAAAAAAAAGTAAAATTTAGAGCCAAAAATTCTTTAGTCCGGGCCTGATGCAAGGAAACGTCATGTTAAGCACCCGCTAAACGTGGTATTATGTATAAATACATAGCATCATTTATTATTATTCTTAATGATATGCCGTAAGTTCATTTAACGTCATTCTGAATAAATAAAGACCAATCGACACTGGCCGATTGGTCTTTATTTATGCCCTTTATATATGGCCCTTGTAAAAATAGCAAAACTGAGGCATTTTAAATTTCTTCTTTTTATAAAATAAACATTCCTTTTTTTGTTAAGAGCATTCTACGTAAGTCTACAAAGTATTATTTTTAGTATCCTGAAAGACGTTCGAGTTTCACCGATATGCGACTTCAGTAGTTACAAAAAACGTAAATACTTTTCTTTTGCTTTGTCGAATTGAGAGTTAGTTGTTAATAAACGGTACCACATGAATCTGAGTTATTTCTATTTAATCATATAACGCAAAATGAATTGAATCGAATTACACAGAAATAAATGTAGATACAGAAAATTTGCAAACACGCCTTTTTACCATCTATCTAAACATTCCCGCGCTTTTGCCGATGCATCAAGTTTCGATTTTCTTTATATGAAATCATGATGGTCCTGAAAAGGATCGTTTTTTTCGAGACGGGAAGAATTTAAATAAAATGTTCGAAGTGGCTGCACTCCAAGCGGCGATCACACAAAACTAACAGCGGTAATGGCTGAATGAATAGTGGTATGTGGGGGTATACTCGGACAGCATTTAGGTGGGCACAGGTACGGTTCTAGCCCACGGCATTTATAAAATATTTTTTTCTCGTTAATGCTTACAGATAGACCCCCTGTGCATTAAGACTTTTTGATTGTATATGATTACAGCTGCTACATATTATTATATTTACCTCTATATATGATACACCCTGTATAGCAGGAGGAAAATTATCTTCAAAGGCATTTTTCACTATACTCAGGGGGCTACGCTTATGTACATGCACTTTTGATGTTTTTCCTTATTTTACATATTATTGAATACAATTAAATAAGAGTAATAAATATGTCAAGATCATTATCTATCTAAATAAAGACGAGAATAGTTAACAACCGCACGCATGGAAGGAAGTCCTCGACAACGCCGACGAGTAGAAACGTATTCCCGGCCTAAAATATGGCACAACACGTATACGGTAATACTAATAATGACTAGTAATTATTATTTTTCACATTGAAGTCCTCATCATTTACGATTCAATGCCATCCGGCATTCACATGCATTTTCTCAGCTATAATTTCCATTTAAAGATCATTATTCTACCTACTTCAATGCGATTGCATCAGTGATCGTTTTTCTGTTGCAGTTAATGTTAATAATTAAAAGATTTAGGTACAAAACGAATGCAAATGACCCATCTTAATCATTGCATTCGTTTTTGTGTACATATGCATAAATAAAAAACTAGGACGATGAAAACTACACGTGATAAATAATATAATTAAGCAGTACAGTGAATTTACTAGTTTTCCAAATTTATTTCCAAAAAAAAAAATAATGCGACCAATAGAAATATGCCTTTATTACAGTGGCATATTTACGTATACCTCTTTACTTAAAAGTAAACAAAAGAAAACAGGAAATGAAGACGGAAAAGTGTGTTAAACCATGTGTGAAGAGTCTAGTTGTATTCGACAACTATAGAGCTTAGAAACAGCTATCATCTTTGACAAATTATATTGAGAACATAAGAAACAACTATGAACATTATGACCACACACAAATCTTCAATTACTGACTATCCGGCTCAAATTGGTAAATTAGTAGCATAATGAAAATATCAATAATTCCTCTTATTCATTCAGTAGTGGGACCTTTTTTTTTCTTTTTAGGTTCCAACGTTCATTTCGTTGTGTATATGCCTATCCTATTCGTATTCCTAATGTAATCCTTTTTTAAACACTTTTTTTTGGGTCTACATAAATGAGCCCTTGCCAAGATTTCTCTTGTCAAAGGAGAAAACAGTCTCAAAACGAGGACAATCCTCGCGAGGCGAGGTTACTAATGTACACCTAACATTATCTGAATTAAATCGCCGCCATGTTATTTACAAAGAACTGTACAACAATTTTCTTTCATTATTAATATGTCAGATTTGAGTACCAATGAGATAGCTGACAAAGGGACTCAAACGGTTTATATAACACCGATTTAAGGGTTGAGCCGACAAATTTCATAAATGGATGTCTACATTCTCTTAAACACTCTAGATATACATAGCTCCTAGTACAACATTTCGCTATTTCGTAGAATAAAAAATTACCTACGCAGTATTATGGCTCAAACGCGCCTGAATTGTTTAGCTTTACTTCCAATAGAAAGCAAATAGGCTGCTAGATGTAGATTTTGCGGATTTGTTTTCATTTAATGAAAATCATGTGACGAAATGCTGGCTGGGTTGACGGGGGCAGTCAGATTTGAGTAGCCCAGGACAGCCGTGACTATAACTACGCCACTGTTTTATTAACATTCAATATGGACACTTGCATGTTTATATAACTAACTTTAAATCGTCTCACACTTTGTAGGAAACATTCTTCAATTATGAACTAGAAGTGGCAACATGACGGGCCGGACCAAGCCGGGCCGAAAAATTGTAGATGCCGGCCGGCCCGGGCTTATTTCTAATGACACGGACGACCGGCAAAGCCCATTCGACTCCTCAAACCCGTACGTCCCGCAGAATTCATTTCACCATTTATAGCATTTGACTAATTTGACGTCAGTTTGATGCGGAACAAATTTAAAATATATAATTGGAGGCATAATTCCATTGTAATTAATGTATACAATATGTCTGTTCTCATTGTAGAAAATAACAGAGTATCATTTGCAAAATGAAGGTAATAAATTGTATAATGAGACCCTGAATTATAAGGTTAACATGTCAGGGATAACATTTGAAAAGAAAAAGAATATTGAAATAAAAAGCTCACACATAGTATGGGATCTCACTAATTTTACTTGGCAAAGAGAGAAGAGAAAGGACCAAAAAATACACAATTTTTAGTGCAACAAAAATATATTTCTATTTAACAATTTTTTTAAATTATTTACTGAAAAACATATTTGAATTTTTGTAATTTTTTAGTTTAAAATTATTTGGCCAAATAAATTTTGTATCTATTCACTGTTATTCCTTAATCAAAGTATATTTGATGCTTGATTTTGATCCAAGATTCCTACTTACATTTATTTTTACCATAAATTTACCAATTATTTTTATATTAATTGGTATTTTGAATCAGGGAAAAGTGTGGGAAAATTTAAGCACGACATAGGGAAATGTAGGGATTTTGTATTATGCGATGAGGGAGCAGACAGTTTAAAAAGTTACCAACGCTGCGACGCAAATGCGACGGGGCGGGCCAAGTTAACAAAGAAACGAACCAGGCCGAGATAATTGCCAAAATGCGCACCTCTATTATGAACACTATGAAGACGCGACGCCATATTTTCCGAGGCCTTATGCGAAATGCCGTTGAATAATGAAGCGGCTCCGCAAAAATCCTATAGACCTGTTTCGAGTTGACCTCGATTTCGGTAAATATCCGATCTCTGGTAATACCCAATATGAAAAGGAAACCTTCCCACACAGTGAAATGTATAAGGTATAAGACTGTACCAGTGTTGATGCACTACTGCTATTTCATCATGCGCATATTACATATTACACCCCGTTTGTGTTATACAATCCGGGGCCAGCCTTGATTTTAATCCGTTTTGTTATGCAGAGGCGTCTGTTGAGAACAATGTTGCATAATAGCGTTTTAATTAAAAAAAATGAGCCATTTACTTAGGTAAACAAACAAAGAAAACAAAAATTGCTTTTTCCTTTCTTTATAAGAAATTACGTGGGGTTGTGCATAAAATATCCATTATATTTTAGTCGACGATCTTCGCTTAAATAACTCATGCGCTCTGTGTTGTGTTATGTTTTCGTCGATATGAAATCATAAAACACCTGAATAATTTTGGAAAATGTAAACGAGTAACTCATGTATGTACGTGCAGTTTAAAGACTAAATATATGCAATTCCGAAGCAAATACGTTAGTATTTATATTTAAGTAGATAAGTATTCCCGATAAGAACTTAAATTGTTTCGTTGGTTAATTTTAAATTTGACTATCTAATATTATTTGTTATTTTAGAGTAAAACTTTTTTTACTGTCATTCCGACCTTAAACCCAAATTAAAAAAGTGTCACAAAATCACAAATGATAAGAACTTAATGTATTTTTCATTTTAAAATGTCTTCTAAATTATTCTACATTGAATTTCTTGTGTGGGTATTATTTTAATTAGCAATAAACGAGGCAATAAATTACTGCCAGCTGAACTAAACTGATTCAAAACTTTGTAAAATTAATATAAAAAAACCGGGGTAGAGGGGGAGTGGCAGTTGGTTGGAGGTTGGCCCCACCACTCAATATTATCACGGGCCGCCACTGGTATTAGGTAATGTTATAACACTGTCAAGATCGCTTTAAAGTTAACTTGCCTGAAGAAAATGTTCTTTATACATTGAAACTAGTCGCAAACTAAAGCATATCACAGTAAAAATAGATCAATATTCGAATGGACGTTTTTTTCAATATTTTCATTCTACTTAACACCTAATTTTGGAGAAATTACCTTAAAGACTTATGGTATATACCATGATAAATATAATTATTCCAAACCGGCTCATAAATCAAGTCGATATGAAAGGACTCTCCCAGGTATGGCAGGGGTACATAAAAGTATTTAACAACTACTACTAAAAAAGCAGTAAAAGGGCATCTCAACGAGCATTATTTCTATAACATCTCTGAGTACTTAATTGAATATGTGTGGCTGCTGAATGTATTTTTACCCTTACCCTTTAATTTATGTTAAAGGAGACCGAAGCTCGGATAACTAATTGCTTGTAAAACGCACGTGGCCGACACAAATAGCAGTGTTTTTGTATGCGTATCAAAGCCACCAAACTACAATTTTAATAACGAGGTTAGATTCAACAAACATCAGACATGTATACTCATTATATTTTTAACCACTTTGGTCGATCTAGATTAAATTAAACGTTCTAGTTTATAAATATTTATAGGATTCAATGCCCAAAAACGGTTCTAGAACAAATAACGTGAAAAACTCGATTTCGGTAAATCGAATACCGGATTTCGGGCAAAGCTCGATTTCAGGAAAAGTTCGATATCCGTGTATAACCCGGAACCGGGTGGTGCACTGGATGAGTGACAGGCTCCTGAAAAAGACTGGTTTCAACACCCATCAAATGTTAATGATATTTCGGAATTACCTAACTTTAAACAGCTTCAAAATTGTCGCAATGGTCGTGAAAGATAGCGATCACAAAACACGAGAACATACGAAAGGTAATGCAAGAGTTAACATAAGGTTAGTTGGCACAGGTTACTTCTTATAAATGATCTGCAAATTTTGTGTTAATTTGAAAAGCTTTCAGCATTATCCTTAGGATTTATCTTTATCTATATATTTCCTTCCCGATTCACCTGAATTAGGTATATGAATTATGAATTACTTTCAAGTAGATGACCTGTCTGCATTTACTTATTATCTTACCCGACATTTCCGATAAATTGCTTGGATTAAATTTCATTTGTAAGAATAGAAATTTCAAAACAATCGTTTCGATAATATTTTAAAAAAGTCAGCGCTAAAGTTCGTTAAAAAGTTATGTTAAGAGCTTCACGTAAAATTGTGATATGTTTGTTGTTTGTATTTGTTGTTTTGGCTTTATTTTCGGAAAATATACATAAGGATGTATTAATCAATTCTTTGCAATTCAAATATTTTTTTTTTTTATTTTTTCTCTCTAAAAAAATTAATTGCTTAGAGCTATTATATAATTCCAAATATCTGCTGTATACACATTAGTGGTAAATCCAGTTTTTATTTGTAAATATTCTAACTGGTTCAGGAATTGGAACTGTCATTCTCGGTAAAACGCACAGCACCCATTTGAAATTCTTAGAATAGCCACAGACGTAACAAACAAAAAAACATTGTGCAATTTACGACGAGAAAAATAAAAGTCGATCGATAATATAATAATAAAGTTTCGATTCAATTATCTAATTGCCACCACAAATAGATTTTATTTTTAATTATAAACCAAAGCAAAAAACAGCAATAATTGCAAATTGTACAAACAAAGCTATATTGCTCATATAATCACAATATTACAAGTATTTGAAAATATTACCTCATATTGAAACTACAGATATACTGAGTCATCAGTTCTGGTTTTCAATTATTTGAAAGTTCAAAATTTGGCTAAATTAGTGCAAGTAGTCCTAGCAACAAAGATATTTTTAATACTACACCGGTAACTATTGAAGTGTAACTATAATTTGCTTTGTAATAATTAAATATATATCTATTCTATTTTTTAACAATAGTTTAATTAATAAATACGCTACTCACAGAAACATCAATGCTGACAAAACGTTAGCCCTTTCCCTTGGATTGGGCTTCCTTTGTGGTCTTTCTTCGTTATCCATATTAAAAAATATGTACAAATAAAACTAAATCTAGGTATCACAAATTTATCAGGAAATGAAAGAATATATTAAAATTATTAAGTAGAGTTGTACATAAACGCATGCACTAAAACGCGCAACTTAAACAAGTACATTCACCGCGTACAAATTTAGAACTCTCACTGAATGAGATCCGAATATCAACAGTGCTTACCTACAGATTACTGAAAACTACAATGCGCCTGTGCTAAATCTACATATAATGTCGAATACAGTCTTGGTCAGATATGTTAGACATCACTCGTAAATCCAGGTAATTTAATGTTATTGGAATTATTAGGACAGTCCTGAATTGAATTTTTCAAAATTAAACATTTGCCGTTCAGTTTTCATATTTCGCAACTTGACGGTGAATGTGATAAATATCTTGACTTTACTAGGTAAAATTCATTGTGGTTGAGCCACTGCTTAGCTTCTATCGTGACGTAGACTATTGCTAAGTAACCCATAAGCCCGTAACAAATAACAACGCAAGAAGATTATTGAACTGCAATATCAATGTCGCATATACTGATCGTGCTCAATAACATTGCTAATCTCGCCGACTATAACATCTTTCTTTTTGCTACTCTCACGTATTTTATATTATATTAAATAATGGCTGGTATACTTCAGCGTTTTAATTCCAAGTTACTAATATCATGAACACTAAGAAAGCAAACAGCGGTTTTTTGACGAAAGAAAAATATGATGACTTCTTAAAAAAAAGTGAGTAATAGTAAAAACAAAAACATGGAAAAAATCCGAGGATTATAAAAGACTAAAAAGATACGATGTCATTAAACTACACAAAATTGAAAAATTTATCTATCCCGTGAGTAAAGACAACCGCAATGTAAGATTTTACGAGTACTTTGAACAACTTTTTACCATAATTCATGAGGCACACTTATCCATACGCTATGGTGGTAGAAATAGGATGTTAAAAGAACGTCAAAGAAAGTACAAGAACGTTACTACCGAAAAAGTGATAATTTATTCAAATTTGAAAATAGGCAAAAAATCAAAGAGTAGAAAGGATTTGTTGTTAGGGCAATGATATTTTAAAAAATGGATTCAAGATGCCAGATAGACTTAATCGACATGCAATCACAACCAGATGATGACTTAAAAGTTACACCTGTCTATCAAGATCACTAGATAATAAATAGCAAGTTGATGTCTTATATTCTGATTTCAGTAAGGCATTTAACACAATTAATCATTCATTACTTATCTCTAAATTATCTTCTATTGGCTTTACTCCTAAATTTATATCATTTATACAATCATACCTACATAACCGATCTTCCTATGTTCAATTTAATGGTTTTACATCTGCTCCATTTCAAGTTTCATCTGGGGTGCCTCAGGGCTCCAACTTAGACCCTTCTTTTTAATTTATATATTAATGACCCCTTGGACAGATTGGATTGTAAAGTGTTGGCTTATGCAGATGACCTTAAGATCTATAGTCGTATAACATCTATAACTGATTGCTTAGTTTTGCAAAGGAATTTAGACATCATTGAGGACTGGTGTAATACTAACAGCATATGTTTAAATATTAGCAAGTGTGCGATACTTTCCTTCACCAAAAGTATGAACCCCTTCATTTTCAGATACAGTGCTCACCATTTAGAGTACCTAGGGTTTACCAATTTAAAGATCTTGGTGTAATTTCGATCAATACTTAACTTCTCCCCTCACATCACTTCATTGTGTTCGTCTGCTTCTGCCTCTCTAGTTTCATTATACGGTCTTGTAGAGATTTCTCTAACATTTTAACAATCAAAGTGTTATTTTATGCATTTGTGCTGTCCAAGTTAGAGTATAGCTCTATTGTTTGGTATCCGCACTACCTTTCCAACAGCTGCTCATCGAGCGAGTTCAGAAAACGATTTCTAAAAATACTTATCGTTTAAACTTGATGGCATTTTTCCCGCTGTGGGACAGATTACACCCTCTTGCTGCATAGGCATGACCTCCGTCCTCTTCTCAGAGAAGAGATGAAGCCAGCGCAAATGTCTTTTAAAATTAATAAATGGCAGTGTTGATTCACCTTCGCTTTAAGTCAAATATCTTTCCTTGTCCCTAAACTATAATTCTAGATCATGCGCTAATTTCCACTATTAGAGCTCGCACTATATTCTTTACAAGGCCCCGCTAAGCCATATGTACAGAAACGCCAACTTATTATATAGTGACCCGTTCCATTCAAGTGTATAATAATTATTTTTTTTTTTTTAATATTTCATACGCTATAATTTTGTTTCTTTCAGTTTTTGATGTATTCATTTGTGATTTATTTATAGTTTGTTATGTAGTATTAGTTGGCTTTTTGTTTTTTGTTTTGAATTATTGGCTTTTATTTTGTAATTTTTTTTGTTGTTTCAAATGTATTATTGCATGCACACTAATGCTATTTTATTTTTGTTATTTTGTCCTATTATTGGAATCTTGTTCTGTTGGACAATAAACGCTATTATTATCACTAAACTTGACGAAATTCGTATAGTTGCGTGCCTTAAAAAGTAAAAATTCGGTTAAAGTTGCATATCACCTAATTCATATTTTTACTATATTAGGAGCCCTTGGTATACTGCAAGTGACAATGGCTATGAGTTGAACCATAAAATCGTAGAAGAAAGTTGTGCAATGTGGCCGGATCTGAAAATTGTGCATAGAAAACCTAGGCACAGCCAAACTCAAAGTTCGACCGAGCGAGCAAATCAGGACACAGAAAACATGCTATTCTGGTTGGAAAGCAAACAAGCTACTAAATGGTCCGAACTGTTACGCTTTTGCAATTAATGAAAAATAGGGCATTTCATGTACTCCTTATGAAGCAATATTTGAAGCGGCTGTGGAAGTACGTATTCCCCGAGTAATTCTATTGAACATCTTAGGACCGAAGAAGAAGTTCAAACTTTAATTGAAACAGTTGACAAACTTCCAGCAATAGGAAAAAAGAAGATGAGTTTAATGTAAACAGTGACGATCTATCGCGAAAAGGCCCTCAATCTAAGTTAATTTTGAAACTCAAAACAAGCAGGTTGAAGCAAGGATCTCTTTAATTCAGATCGATATAAGCCAGCAAGGACAATTAAGAAAATACAGAATGAGTGCTAAAGAAGATTTAAAAGCAAAGGAACTGTTAAGAGCTTAGAATCGTAAATTTTCTCCTAGCAAAGTTGGTGACACAGTGAAACTACGAGTACCGGACGTTGACAGAATAAGAAATGATCCACGGAATTTATTGCACAGTAAAAAGTTTCTGTAATAATGCAGTAATAATCCTGTTTTATTTCACAGCATTATTACAGTAAGGAAATGTTTAAAGGAAAATTACTGAAGCTTTAGTTTCTAAGTAAATAAGCAAACAATTAATGTAAAAGTCAAAAACATTGATGTAAATTTCTGACAGCGTTTAAATATATCAGAAATGATCCTTAAATTTACAGCGATCATACTAATATTGAGGGTAAGTGGAGGAAACATGATGACGCGATACTGTAAATTTACAGTTATACTGAAATTTTCACTCTCATCTGTAAAATTACAGCAGTTTCCTGGCGGACAATTACCAGGAATACTACTGCATATTTTTTATACTGTGTGATACTAAAAGTTCAAAATGAAGAGTTGTGTGAGTTAGGAAGAAAACACAGAAGACTTTCACAGTTGCATGCCAGAAATTAGTTCACAATTGGTGAAGAATGATTCATTTTGCTTTATGATGTTCCAGTCATATCACTTCTTTTTGGGGATCAGGAATATCAGCGAAAATGATGAAAGAAAAATATCTATTTATTAATACAAAATTTATATTTACTACGATAAGAGAATTCACTATGTTTCATTGCTAAACAAATAACATACAAATAACATACCTTCTATAAAGGTTATAGAAAAAATATCAATGCATTTTAGTTGTGGTTTGTTTTAGAATGTAGTTAGTTTTAAAATATGAAAAAGAAAATTAAAAAAGAAAGCTGTTGAACTTGAAATAGTTAAGTTTTTGCATAAATCATTCCAACATTAGAAAATATTGTAGGTTATAAAAGAAATTCAAAACTTTCGAAAAAGACGAAATTGTCATCAAGATTAAAAATACTCTAACTAAATTAAAGAATTAGGCCACTACTCTCATGATTTTCATTTAATATATTAAATCCTCTGGCCAAGAAAACCAAGATTAAAAACATATCCTGTTATTAATTTCATTTAGTCATAGTTAAATCTAAATTAGGTATAGTCTGTCCATATATATAAGGATTGACTAATGAGCATTACCGGGGATTATCCACCACCTGCGTTGACAGGTACCAAGAAATTATGCAAATGAGATAAAGAGCCCTATCAGGAGAAATTTGACTTTTTTTAAGTAGAGAATAAATGGTACAATGAGCACCAAGCTCAAGTGCCCACCCTAACTTGAATGAATGAATGAAGTAGAGAATAAGTATGCTTCATTTAATATAATCCACCTTTACAATTTAAATGTCATTATTCTAAAGTGAACAAATTAAATTTTAACAGCAATACTTGTATTAAAGTATGTTGCATAATGGTATTTTAAATATCAACACCCTTTTTGCTCAATTAATTAACCTGTACAAATCAACATACATGTATAAGAAACTAATAAATAAGGAAATATAGTTGGAAGACAGTTGTCCCAAATGTACATGTTTAAATTTGTGAAATAAAAAAATGTAGAGTCTATTCTATGAACATTCAAGAAACGATGTATTCGAGGATAGTAATATTTCGGTAAGTGAAATTAGTGATGCAATAGAAGGCGATGTTGATAGTGCTAGAGATCGTTAGAGTACTGAATCCGCAGCAGATAATCCTGAATGTATACAACAATTTGAAGAGTGAGAATTATGGGATTAAAACAGAGACAATTGTTAGGACATAGGAATTAACGGGACTGTCTTACGGAACAGTGCAAAAATCATTCAGAATGGTGTATTTAAAAAAAAAAAACAAGGAATGACAAGGGATAATCGAAGAAAATTTAGCTAGTTTTCTTATTATCATTTCTTTTATTTGATTTATATTTATTTAATTTTAATTTTTAAAGTAATTTTCAGTTGTGTTCATTCTTTTTTTTACTGGATATGTAGGTATTTTTTTTTCTCTATGTACTTGGGTCTATCACCTACTGGAAAACAAAATACTATTACTATAATATATATCAGATGAGTACTTTTAGCCGATAAGGTCCAATTACAATTAGGAAACCACTAATCATAGTATTTTAGTTAAGTTTAATGTAAAACATATATTTACCCTTAAAAATGTACCTACATATGTATGCATATCAATATATTTAAAAAAAAATAAATGTTTTTATAATAAGCATTTAGTATAATCTTTGTGAATACGTCCCTGGACCCAGCCGTGTTCAAAGGATTAGGTAAACATTTCTTTTTTGAAGTTCGAGTGTTAGTGAATAAGTCAAATCTTTTTATCTATGGAGAGAATATACTTGGTTTTTCCCACACCTGTTATAAAATAAATCGTTACTTTTATTTGCCTAACACATTTGACCAAGACTGTAATATAGCGGCGCGGCGTCGATATAGTAGTACTTTCCACAACTAACGGTGGAGCGGCTGGTCAAATCGATTATTTTCTGATTATGTGCGTGAATTCTAGGAAAACTCGCATTAGTAGTTGAAATGCTCCATAATATAGTATCTCGTAATTACTTAGAATTATAACATCGCTTTGTTTCATAATTGAAACAAAGTAAATTAATCTAGCGAGAACTAATCTTGTATGGTAGGAATACTAGCGGTACTACATCCTGCAGAATAGTTCCGTGAATATGTAATACTGCGGTAATACGTTGTATCTAGATGGGTACATGTATAATTTTCTAATCAAACTGCTAAAAACATTTTTAGTATGTTTTTTAATCATTATAGTGCTCTACTTACGTCACAGGAGAAAAGCAAAAAACTGGAAATACCTACATTTTGCAATTTTACTAACTTCACGTTACGAAACAATATTATGATGGATGTTAATGATAAGAAAACAGATTTTGTTAAAAAAGAATTGTTGCGCTAATTAATATTAAGTATACTTAATCTAAGGGGAAAAACGTAGGCCATCATATTATTTTATTACTTCTACATATTGCATTGACGTAACAAACCTATTGTTTGAATTAACAAAGTCGAGCTATAAAAAATAAGAGTGTTTACAGTTGACCTAACGCAATTATAATGTTGAAGCCACTTTTACCCGAAACCCACCCGCTCTGATCTTAAACATTATTATAGTAAAGTTTTCTACCCATATGATTCCTGATACTGATAACAAGAATACAGAAAAGATATGGTCACATATGGTTTACAACGAATCTGTGCAATCGAGCAAAGGTAAACCTGGACGATATGTAGATAATCTATATAATGATCGTCCAAGGTTTACCTTTGTGCTATTGTACAATATCTTCGCAAACACAAGCAATAGATACACCAACTAAATTCTATTTTAATTTAATTTAAAATGACTAACTACAGCGTAAGTGAAAATAAAGGAATAAATGCGATGAAAATTTTTGCATTTTTCGAGAATTCTAAAACATCCCAATATACACTTTGATTCTGCTTTTTCATATAACTTTTTAATACGATAAAATTTTTAAAGTGATAACGTTATTTTCTTATCTGACGCCTTTTGTTTTTACTTTCTAGTTCTTGAAGTATAAACATTTTTACAACATTTTTTTTATTATTAAAAAATATTTTTAATTGAAGCTTTAAAAGATTTACGCTGACTACTACTATAAACAGCATATATATCTTCGATAGTTATTTTTTGTATTTCAAGCATGAAAGCTTGTTCTAGTACATTAATAGATATTTTAATATTTTTATATTATCAGAAATACCTAATTGTGAAAATTTTAAATTATCGTTGTAAGGGACGTTTTTTTTATTCCCGCAAATATTAATTTTACCTTTTCTATTATGACAGAAGAAATATTCTTTTAAATCCTATTCTTATTAAAAATTTTAAAAAAACTATACTTTTAATTTTTGTGTATGCCTACTTATTATTAGTAAGATTATGTATTATATATAGTACATAAAACGGATTACTAAGTTATCAATTGTAGAATGCGCAAACGAAATAATTTATAATTAAATTATGTAATATACGTACTATGTACAGAACAAATATAAATATTGGAATGGCATTTCCATAAAAGACAAAAAAATACCGATTCATGAAGATAAATCTGCGTTTTTAATCAAATTAATGGTATATTAAACGACGTTTGCTGTAATACGAGTACAAGTATGAGTATTACAACATTGTAGCAAGTGTGTTTCATACTACTATTTTTTTTTCTATTGCGCACTAATTTCTTCTATTTATTTATTACTTAAAATGGAATTTCTTATCCACGCAGAGAATGTCATTGTTTCCATGTTTGTGATGTGGATCAATCCCTAATGTCAAAATTTCTTTTCTATTTTCAATTCAAAATTAAGATTTGTCAGTCCAAAAAACACTCATTTTGCATTACTTGAAAGCGGCCGGAAAACTACCGTTTTACCTAGGCTGGCAAAAATGTTACTATAGATTGGTATACTACATTCGACATGCCAGATGTGTAATAAACTGTCATTAAACTGCTGTGTAACTTTACTAACATGAAAACTCGTGTCTCCATTGCACTTATTATGATAAATAGGTATCAGAATACAAAGAACATTACAGAAAAAAAACTTCTCAAAAACGTCAAAATACTAAGATATGTAACATGTGTGCCAACCTCTAATATTCGTACGTGTGGGTTCACAAACGGTACTCATACCTGCAAAATTGTAGTTTCTGACCTAGTGATACAAATAACTTTTAATTAATCTGCTTGCTTGATCAAAAGCCGAACTATTAGGCGTTTTAAAGTTGTATTTGACTTCTTATTGATTATTTTTGTTACATAGTGATTGAACTAGATCTGCTATCAACGCAGGAGAGAAGGCTAAAAAGGTTCCCAGAGAACGGGTCTCACAATAGACATTAAAAATTATGAAATTCTTATAAACTCATTTAGGCCGAAGACGTGGTGTTCATAATTTATCGTGCAACAGCGAAACAAAATAATGTTGATATGATAATAGTAAATGAACAAAAACATAGAAAAGGGTAGTGAATGGATTAAGGATGAAAGATGCGACGTATGTATGTACCTAGCTATATTATTCACAACTAAAAAGATCGAAATCAAGACAGTGGAACGCTGTATGGGACACGTGTATCTTGAGATTAAAAGTGGTGTCATATTTCCGCAACTATATCGAAGAGGAATTTGAAGAAAAAGTTGATGGGATAATCTATCAAGGGATATCAAGGCCGAATTCATCTAATACAACTCACCGAAAAAATTAGACCGAAGGGATGCCCACACTAAATGCGGTTGCCCATGACACAAGAGTCGACATTCGCAAGAAGAGCCAGCTACTCTCTTATAAAACGAACAGTACGCGAAAAACGTCTATCTAAGATAGAAACATTAACTGAGCATTCCAACATCTATTTCGAATTAATAGGAACTAAAACCTTTAAAAAGGAGCGAAAAAAATGATAGGTTGTAAATGATAGGGGTGCCTTCTATATCGAGCTCAAACAAACAACATTTCAAATGCCATCGCGGGAAAAAAATCTTATGTAATTATTAAAAGTAGTAATTTTGTAAATCAGATTTTCCAAAAAAGAAACATTGAAATTATTTTTTATCTCTAAAACGGTTTAAAATAGGTATACGTAAGTATATGAAAAAGTTATACATAATTTAGAAAAGAATGAAATAATGAAGAAAGATACAGGATGTTTCTTTTATATTAAATAAGTTGTTACCTAATTCAGGAAGATGCGGCAACGTTGTATAAGTGAAAATATTTTACAAAACTTAGCGCATCTTTTTCATAATCGACATTACTTAATTTTAAAAAGTATATATACAGCATTGATTCATCAAATATCATACCCTAAAGTTCTCGGGATTTAAATAATCAACAGGCCATATATTTAATAGAAAGTATTTATTTCTACGTTTACAGTTTAATAAAAATAAAATAACACTACTAAAAACACTAATTAATAAGTAACTAAGCACTACTAAATATATTTATTAAACTAATTCCCTTAAATAGTACTATTTATTTTCACCGATTCATTTATTTCTACCTTTAATCTTAATTCGCCCGTAACTCGCTGCGGCTTTTCTAATAGCGCTCTCTGATACAAACTGACTCGTTTTAGGTCGTACGTATTTATATTTGGCGCGCCCGGTTCTGGAGAAATCTACAGCTTTATTCGTTGGAGTTACACCAATTACACTGGTGCATATTTTATCTTTCTCAGTTACGTAAACAGGCAATCTTCTGTTGCTTAATATGTTCATCTGTTTTAACCTGGGAACCAGTGTAGAAAGTGTAGCACCAATGAACAAACATTACATCTTTCTTGAATGTTCAAAAGCGCATTCCCTCCAGCAACTTCGGTTCTGAGTTGATGCAGCATCCAGCATCTTTGGGCGATTTAATTATCTACGTGGTGTGTGGCGCCATCTGCTATCGCAGTTGGCAACTTCAATTCAAAATTTAAAAATAGGCGCGCGTACAATACGCTCGCGGCTTCAAATATGTTACTTTTAATTAAAACTATTTTTCACTACTTTATTACTTACCTATTCTAATATTTTCTCATATTTTGAAAAATAAACACTTAAAATTTTATAAATTAAGTAAACCGGACAACCAAAATTATTTACCAAAAATAGTCGCAAATAGTGTACGCAGAGGTTACTTTTTCTCGTAGTGCATTTCCGCATAAGGGGGTAAATAGTTATACCTGGTGTGATGCAGATGCATTTGAAAAATATACTTGTCTGATCATTTTGACATTCATAAAAATTATCGGCAGAAACTGACAGATAAAAAGCTATCTGATATATATGCCAACTACCTTCGAAAATCGCATTCTGGTGAAAAGAAGGTATCAATTTGCAATCCATTTACTGTATGTTGATAGCTGACTGATTTACAGTAGACTCGCGATTATGTGAACTAATCACATTTTACATTTTTTATCATTTTTCAAAAGTAATATTCGTATGGTCGCGAGGCTACTGTATTATATTTTTTGTTATTAAAAATCATAGGGAAGTTATTTAGTTAGAGTAGATCATTTTCAATTGTTATGGAACCCATATAGTACTTAGAATAGGTAGCCTCGTGTAGTACCTTTTCAGGTGGAGCACGGGGTTAGGATGATTTGTAATAATTTAGTTTTCATAAATAAAGTGTATGTTGATACGTTGAAACCGTATACAGCAAATCATCGCAAAGATGTAGCTATCATAGAAAAAAATGATTAACGATCCAAATGGTTTGATTACTTTAACGCAATCTGGTGACACTTCATTCTTAGACGTCTTAAATGTCGTATTGTCACGGAAAGTTCCACTACATAGAAATAAGTTAGGTTTAAAATACAGATAAAGATGTGTTCAGAGATGACAATCGGCATAGTGAACGGTGAACGCTTTGGGTACAGAGTTCCAGGATTGCTCCTATACCTCTTCCATCGGAGTGAAGATCTACTTGAGTTTCCAGCTACTCAGTTCACCTTCTACCCAAGTAGATTGTGTATTGTCGGATTAGGTGGTTGATTCCGTCGTTTGCGACGGGTGACGCGGCTGCTCGGCTGCATCGAAGTTAGTGTATCATCCTGGGCCTCTTGTGCCGCCAAGGGATCTCAGGATCGTAGTCGACTGATTCCTGCACGAGCGGGTTGGGATGGTCCTGGGCTCGCTCGAACAGACGGTTGGATGTACGGAGAATGAAGTCCCAGATGGTCTCCATCCCTGTGTCGGCCAGAATGGTGTCGTTGCGGACGTACCAAGGGGCCCCTAGGGCCATTCGGAGCACCTTGTTCTGGAAGACGTGGAGCTTTTTGTAGATGGCATCTTGCGGCCGTTGCCCAACATGGTGCGGCGTACGTGAGTGATGGCGGATGATGAATTTGTAGAACTTGATCTTGCAAGCAGGATCAAGTTTACTCCTCCAACCCATAAATGGGTACATTGCGCTGAGTAGCCTCTGGGCGCGATTGACGGCGAATCTCACGTGGTGTGCCCCACGTCAGCCTGGAGTCCGTGATGACACCAAGGTATTTGACCTCCTGGCGCCAGGGAATGTGTCCGTTCTGGATGGATAGTCCTCCTGGGTCTCCATGTCTTCTTCGGCGGATGCCAGACCGAGAGAAAAGTACAGCTGTACTTTTTCCCGGGTGCACCATTGACTGTGTGAATAGACACAAGTCATCTGCATACATCGCCATGTTGACGTGCGGGATGGTTGGCATGTCGGCAGCGTATAAGTTAAATAGCAGCGGGGAGAGCGTTGACCCTTGAGGCACCCCCGCAGTCATAGTCCTTACAGTGGAAAAGGTATTTTGCAGTTTGATCCGGAACGTCCGATCGGCTGAGGAACGACCGGATCAGCTGTATCATTCCGAGGGAGACTCCAAGTTGGTGCATCTTGACTAGCAGGCCTTGATGCCAGACTTTGTCAAAGGCTTTGACTACGTCGAGAAAGATTGCGCCGGTGTACTGTCGCCTGTTGAAGCCAGCCTTGACTGTTTCAACAAGGCGTTGGACTTGTAGCGTAGTGGAATGTTGCGACTGGAACCCAAATTGTATGTTCGGAATGATTTTTAGTTCTTCTACTTCTTCGCGAAGTCTGCTAAGTATCAGTTTTTCGGCCACTTTGCCCAGAGCCGGGAGCAAGCTAATGGGTCGGTAGTCCTCTGTCCATGCGGTGGGATGTGTCTTCTTTTTCAATACGATGATGTCCGCCATCTTCCAAGGGGACGGAAAGTGACGTTGACGGAGCATCGCATTGAATATGTTGGTAACGAAGGATATGGCCTTCCTGGGAAGCTGCTTTAGCGCGCTGTTCGGGATTCTGTCTGGGCCAGGTGCTTTTCGTGGGCGTAGTTTCTTTAAGACGGCTTTCGTTTCTTCCGGCGAGATGGGTTTGATGGTCTGAGCAGGGGCGGTGTTGATCAGTTGTCGTAGCTGCCGATGAATGCGGTCTATGTGATCCAGATCCGCATTATCGAAGCTAGGACTGAACTGACTTTCTAATGATTCAGCGAAGGCTTCTGCTTTGTCTTCATTTGTGTGTGCTACTCCAAACCGGCCGTGTATGGGCGGCATTGGTGTGTTATTGCCTTGAGAATTCTGGGTCCCCTCCAGAATTTGTCTGGATCATCTTCCATCTCTTCAGAAACTTTTCCCATCTTGCGTTCCGAAACTCGTCCAGGGCCGCCTGGCCTCAGCTGCTGCTCGGTTGTGTTCCCTTTTGTAGATCGGGTCCTGTGTTCTTTGCCATCTGCGTCTCAGTCTGTTTTTCTCCCGTATCAAGTCTCGAATTCTATGCGGCAGATAGGATCGAGTATCTTGAACGGGAGTCTCATTTGTTGCGTACGAGAGAGAGTCCGAGATTTGGGCGGTGACGAAGTTGACAGCGTCTTCGAGTTCTTCAGTGGAGTTGATTGCCGTGATTGGTCCCAGGTGTTCTGCAAGGTGTTTGGAGAAAGCCGGCCAAGCGATCACCTTCTTGGTAAGTTGTGGCCCTGTCTGGGGTGTGCGCGCGGCGTTTCCCAGTTGCATTGCAGACGGGTTGTTGGTCTGATGAAA